>JALIZH010006936.1:0-36024 GCA_030522465.1 Rhipicephalus appendiculatus
GGTTGCATAATGACGGGCGCACGCCTGCGCACGCTGCACACGCCGTCCCACCACGCAAAAGTGGCGGGCAGGCGCGCACTAGTGATCACTCCCATAGTTGCTTGACAAGGCGGATAGGAAACCGCTGGGTCCTCGGGAATTTCAAATTCGCCCTTCACCACCGCATTCGGCACGTATAGTAAGAGATAAGCGTTCGCACGGAGCCGTCGTTGCGTGTTGGAAGCGCACTTTGCCTTACGCCCTCCCTGGTCAAGATTTCGGGATATCCGGGCTCCCTTCCGAAAAACGTTTCGGTATAAAGAGGCAAATAAATAGCACCTGTGGGAGGTTAATGCATGGTGAGAAAAAAGCTTCGAATTAACCGAGATTTCAAGATATGTGAGTTCGAGTTAACGAGGGTTCGCTGTATCTTCGGTTCCTTCAGCGGAGCCGCGCTGTAATTCGATGGAAAGTTTCCGTCACTCAGTGATCCAAACTGCGAGAGCTCTGCTAAGTGATTGGTTGGCGGTAAGTTCACATTGATGGGCTGCACAGCCTAGTTGGTGAAGTTAAAGGCATCATGAACAACCGACCATCAACGTATGTTTACGATGAAGTATAAGAATCTGTTCCTTGGACTCCAGCGGATCTGATAGGCGGAAAGCGAAAGACACAAGCTGACATCAAGGAAGAATGGGACAACGACCTTCAACGACCATCAAAGAACTGCGGAGGCTTCAGTAGTATACAGGCTCCAAAAGTCCTGCTCCTGGATTACAATATCTGCCGTAACGAAAAACATTTGAGCAGTGTCAACAAGCGTCTGTCGCTCCTATAATGTGGCCTCCGCCACCAGCTCCGTCTGTGCGCCGCAGTCGGAGTAATCTCTGAGGCCACGCTTGAACATTGCTGCTGTTGCAGATGACGAGGCGTACCGAATATGATGTCAACACGTTTGCTCACTATCTCGAGAATCCTTGCGGCTGCAGCTGCTGTTTTCTGCCAAAAAATGCTGTTCGCGGTCGTTTTTTGAGCAACTGTCACATCGTTTGCGAATTTACCCACTCCAAAGTCAGTTGAGAGCTTCAGCCTTGCTTTAGGCCGAAAGCCATACATGCCTCGATCATCAAACGTGAAAATTGACACCGCGTCAACACGAGTGATGCAAAAAATCATCACGTGATGAAGTCAACATATGACGTCATCATGACTCCACAAAATTTGCGATGTCGTTGTGACGTTACATGATGACATCGTCACATGATATCGTCGCTGTTTACTGCCTCATTGATTGGTGGGCTGATAACGGACGCAGTGCAATTATACGTGAGGTGCACAAAGCTTGCAATACCTTCGATCCTCGTGGCAATGCAAAGCCACGATAGTTGCTGAAGGCTCACGGAGGGGGCGCGGGCGGGGGGTCAGGACATCGAGTGAAGAAAAATAAGGTTTTTGCCTTCGAGTCACCTTAAACGAATGCATAAGAACTCTGTAAGTTTTGTCAGATGTGCTCAATATGCAGACTCTTGACAGCTTGGATGGGCCTCGGGAAACGCCCTTCCCCAGGAATTTTTACCAGAACGCCCTTCAATATCTTTCTTCTAGTAAAACGATGTAACCTTTTTTTTCAATTCCTGTTAATAATTTCTGTTTGCAGGTAGCTTTTTTTGCACACCTTATTTCTTTTATCGATTCTGAGTTCCATCTTTAGCGCCATAATTTAGTAACTTATTCGAGAATCTCCACAATCGTTGACGGTCGTTGTCCCATTCTTCATTCCGTCGGCTGGTACGGTACCTTTCGCATTACACCTATCAAGTATGCTTGAGTCCAAGGAAGATAGTCGGAAGGTTCATTGTAAACACAAGTTAATGGTCGATTATTCATGATGACTTTAACTTCACACACAAGGGTGTGCAGTTCATCAATGTGCACTTAACGCCAACCAATGACTTATCAGCAGCGCTCTCGCAGTTTGGATCACTGAGTGACGAGAACCTTCCATCGGAGTGGAGCGCGGCTCCGCCAAAGGAACCGGAGACCACATAGCTCCGGTCAGTTCGTTTCCGCACCCACAGTTTCGGTGCGCTCGCCTGGTCAGAGCAATGCAGGGACGTAGGCAAAAAAATTTTTAGGGGTGGGGGGGCATCCCCCTTGATTCTGAGTAGGGCCCCGGCAGGCAGATGTGGTCGAATGCCACCTTGTGCTCTATATGACATGGCAAAAACTTTCTGCCATGTCATATAGACCAGTGGCGTAGCCAGGGTGCCACACCCTGGCTACGCTACTGGAGCAATGCAAACTTTTCATTCGTGTATTCTAAAGCTGGATTCGCAACCGCGAAACAAAAATTAGTATATCGCTAGCAGTGGTGCCGGTCATGGTTAACCACGAAGTTTTACCACATTCTAAAACTACTTCAGCTTCGCTCTAATAAGTACGTACGAAGATCCAGAAAGATGGTTTATCCACTGGAAAGACGCTTCTAAATGCGGGCAATTTGCGGCCCCGGGAACATGTAGAAACAGGAAGACTACGGAAAAGAACACGAACCAGAAGATAAAGAGGGCTAATCATCATGATGCTATTGTCACGTGGTCGTGGCGTTGACGAAGGCAGCAGTCGGTATGTCCAAGATGAAACTGTTTATTTGGCCGAATCTTGTGGCCGGTGAACGGAAAGTCAGATTACAGCAATACACACTGGCACTGTGATAGCGTCGGCCGTCGATCAACTGATTAGCGGTGAAGCGGCTTCGGCTTTTATACGTGTGCCATCGAATAGTTCAGCCTGATCACTGGTTATCGCGCAAGCTCTTGAATAAGCCCGAGTGGTCGTGTCTTGCGCGCAGTGATAACAAATAGATCTGCAATAATCGCGAAGCTTGTCGAACAAAGAGGCGCGGTTTGCGCTGAGAATTGCCGACAGTCTTTGAGGGGGGAAATCTGAATACAGCAAAAGTGAAAATGAGAAACGCGCGTGGCAATGCCCCCCTCTGAAAAATCATCGTCCCGATCCTTAAAACAGAACATAGGGAAAAATGCATGCAACAATAAATAACAACAATAAAGCAAGAAAGTACAATAATAAAGCAAAAAGTGCAGTCCTCAGGTTCGCTAACGCGCGTAATACGGCTTGAGGGACACGACATGGACGACTTCAGGTCGCGAACGGAGCCGTTGAGAGTTCGTAATGCCGTCCGGGACAACCTCGTAGCCCAGAGCGCCTAGATGTCGAAGCACTAAGTATGGCCCGAAGTATCGCCGAAGTTTTTCACAGAGTCCATGTCTCCGTATCGGCGTCCACACCAAAACCGCGGTCACCGGGCTGGTATTCCACGAAGCGTCGTCGAAGATTGTAGCGGCGGTGTCAGTCGTCTGCCGATTTTTGATACGTAGGCGGGCGAGTTGTCGGGCTTCTTTGGCGCGCTGTAGGTAGACAGTGATGTCGAGGTTTTCTCCGTCAGCGACGTTGGGCAGCATGACGTCGAGAGTCTTTGCCGGGCTCCTTCCGTCGACCAACTTTTATGGCGTCCTCTGTGTCGTCTCCTGCACGGCCGTGTTGTACGCGAAGGTCACGTACGGGAGGATGGCATCCCACGTCTTGTGCTCGACGTCGACGTACATGGACAGCATGTCGGCGATGGTCTTATCTAGACGCTCGGTCAGGTCATTGGTCTGTGGTTGGTACGCGGTGGTCCGGCAGTGGCTTGTCTGGCTATATCTCAAGATCGCCTGAGGTAGGTCAGCAGTAAACGTCGTACCTCTGTCGGTGATGAGAACCTCTGGGGCGCCATTTCGGAGGATGATATTCTCCACGAAGGACTTCGCTACCTCGGCGGCACTGCCTTTGGGCAGGGCTCTTGTTTCGGTGTAGCGGGTGATGTAGTTGGTAGCTACGACGATCCATTTACTTTCGCAAGTCGACGTTGGGAACGGCCCCAGGAGGTCCATCCCGATCTGTTGGAACAGTCGCCGAGGAGGCTCGATCGGCTGAAGGAAGCGTTCTGGTCTTGTGGGTGGTTTCTTTCGTCACTGACAGTCTCTGTACGTCCTTATGTAGCGAGCGACGTCGGCGGCAAGGCGCGGACAGTAGTATTCCTGTACTCTGGCGAGCGTGCGGGGAAGTCCGAGGTGTCCAGCCGTCGGGTCGTAGTGTAGAGCCTGGAGGACTTCTGGTCGCAATGCTGAAGGCACTACGAGAAGGTAGTTGGCTCGAACTGGCGAGAAATTCTTTTTTATGAGAACGCCGTTTCGCAAGAACGGCGCGAGTCGAGGCTTGAATGCCTTCGGAATAATGGCGGTCTTGCCTTCGAGGTACTCCACAAGGCCCCTGAGTTCCGCGTCGGCTCGCTGTCATTCGGCGAAGTCCTCGGGCACTTATGGTTCCCAAGAAGAAGTCATCCTCCTGGTCGTCCTGCGGCGGTGGGTCGACGGGTGCGCGAGGCAAGCAGTCGGCGTCAGTGTTTTCGTCCGGACTTGTAAACATAGGCATGCGCAGGGTTCCCCTTCAGGGGGGGCAACGTCTCGTCGCAGCGCCCGCCTTTCCTATTAAGTCAATGTATGGGGCAGACTTTGCGCCCCCCCCCCCCTTCTTAGGTGACTAGGCGGGGCGGTCGCCCCCCCCTGCCCCCCTCGTGCGCACGCCTATGCTTGTAAACGATGGTGATGTCGAATTCTTGAAGCTTAAAACTCCATCTTGCGAGTCGACCTGAAGGGTCCTTTAAGTTAGCTAGCAGCCAGCACAAGGCGTGGTGGTCGCTCACAACTTTGAAGGGCCTGTCATACAGGTAGGGGCGAAACTTTGACGTAGCCCAGATGATGGCGAGGCACTCCTTTTCTCTTGTGGAATAGTTGGCCTCAGCCTTGGATAGCGACCGGCTAGCATAACTGATAACCCTTTCCAGTCCGCCGTGCCTCTGCACAAGGACGGCGCCGAAGTCCCTACGCTGCTTGCGTCGGTGTGCACTTCTGTTTCGACTTGAAAGGTTTTTTAACTGCGCTAAACAGACAAGGACACAGAAAGAGTGGGGACAGTACATGCGCAGACTCACAACTAAACTTTATTGAGTGAAAAATGACATATATACATGAAGATGAAAAGAAACAAAAAGCTCATTGGCAGGAGCTGGTCACGTGAACGCTTCAATAACAGTGTCGCAATCTAGAGTCAAGATACTGCACTTCACAGTCAGCAAGCTGCACCGACGGAACACTAACACACCCCCTTGATTTTCCAATCGCGTAAGCTTCATAAAGCTCCCGTGTGTTGCGGTCCCTATGACGGTACATAATCCTGGTTCTATCCAGAAGTGGGTGGCACGCCTTCTTCGTCTCTTTTTCACAATCGCCCTGCAGTGCTTAGTCACATGGGAATACACATCAGACAAACAATTCCTTCGAATGTTCTTTTAAACGTATATTTATGCATCGGCCCGTTTGACCGATATACACATAAACCACAGGTGAAAGGGAATTCATACACTACTGCACAAGCACAGGGAACATAACTAGTTCTGTGATCAACATGGCAAACAAATGGACTATTGCTAGGTGTCTTGTCAATTTTGCCCATTACACGTGCACAAAGACGGGCCATCTTTTTTGGGGGGCGGAAAACACAACCTGTACACCATAACGTCCCGCAACGTTCTTGAGATTATGTGAAACTTTATGCTGGTAAGGTAACACAGCATAACTTTTTTGCTTGCGGTCGTTAACTTGCGTCGAAACAGTATCGCTACTCTTAATCCTCTTGATTAGTTTTTCACATGCCCCTGCTATCACATAGCTTGGATATCCAGCAGTATACAATCTGGAAACCTGGTGTTCTACACTATCTTTTACCACGTGGGCACACGACTTTCGAAGAGCAGCACCAATGCTAGACAAAGCGATCCCATTTTTTTACAGTTTTTGAGTGTACCGAAGAAAAGCTTAAGGGCAGTTTTAATGACCGGGGCTGGGAACACCAGCATGTATGGTTCTCCTTGAAACGCAGGCATATATCTAGGAACTGCAGTTCATTTTCACGAGGCAGTTCAAACGTAAATTTAAGGCCCATCCCCGAATCCCTGAAAATCTTTTTAACATCGTTAGCATGGTCACCCAGATCATGAACAAAAACCAGATAATCGTCAACATAGCGGAAGGCGCGAACAGCAATCTTTCCCAGCTTGGCATTGATGGCCCGATCCACTTTAGATAGGAATATGTCGCTAAGCACTGGCGCAACCTTCGAGCCAATGCAGACCCCTGACTTTTGAATGAATTGCCGTCCGCGCCAGGAAACATACGTAGACGACAAATACATGGATAACACTTCTAAAAAAAGCCTCTACAGAAATACCGCACTGCGAAATAAAATTCTGCTCATCATTAATATCTGTAATGCACTCCTTTACGGCTATCATTAGTTCTCGTTGAGGGATAGCATAAAACAAATCCTCAACGTCAATGCTGAATGCTTTGCATCCTTCTGGGTTACAATCCTGTAGGAACAACACCACTGCCTCAGAATTGGGTACTAGGAACGGATCATCAAGCTTGAGACTCGAGAGGTGTTCCTGAAGGTACCCTGCAATTTCATATTGCCACGTTCCCCTTTCTGAAACAATTGAGCGCAAAGGCAGGCCGGGTTTATGCGTTTTAACTGAGAAAAAGAGCTCTAGTGTCGAGCCCGTAGCACTCTTAGCTTTAGCACGTAAACCGCTGAGATTTAGGTCCTGTAGGAGTGCTAAAGCTTTGATTTTTACCTTGCTACACTTGTCTGGGGCCGGAACAAACTTCTTTTGCAGCGCGGTACAAGCCTTGTCCACATATGCATCTTCTGGTAGCACCACGAACGAGCCCTCCTTGTCGGATTACAAAAGGCATAAGTTGGACGATGTCAAGTGGTCAGCCACAGGTTTGAGGTCCTTTGAGTTGCGTGGCCTGCTTAGAGCAGAACTGTAGAGGCTTTTTTAGAAGTGTTATCCATGTATTTGTCGTCTACGTATGTTTTCTGGCGCGGACGGCAATTCATTCAAAAGTCAGGGGTCTGCATTGGCTCGAAGGTTGCGCCAGTGCTTAGCGACATATTCCTATCTAACCCTTTCAGTCCCGAATTAACTATTTTCAATGTAAGCAACTAGTTTTTACATTTCGAGATGCACATGATCGTGGTAGTCCGAAAAAACTGAAAAAATCTTTGCTCACACTTTCCAGTGAAGAGTAATTAATGGGACAATTAATTTAATAAATAATTATTATTTATTAATATTTCCACAATTTTTACTTCATTTAATTACTTAAAATGTTATTTAGACAGGATAGCATAATGTCCAATAGCCAAAATTCAAATTTCCGGCACAGAACTAAAATAAATGCCCTATCTCTACATAGTGAAAGAAGACGCTGCCTCAGCAAAATGCGCGAACAGGCACAACTGCTTCTGTAATTTCTTCATTCAGACGTGACGTCGCATTATTGTGTGTGCCATGTTGACACCACATGTAGGGCAGATGCTAAATACGGGCTATTGAGGAAGAACAACGCTTTATCTTCACCAGATGCTTGCTGACTGACCTACATAATTTATGATTCCAATTGGAATCACTGGGACTGAAAGGGCTAAAGTGGATCGGGCCATCAATGCCAAGCTGGGAAAGATTGCTGTTCGCGCCTTCCGCTATGTTGACGATTATCTGGTTTTTGTTCATGATCTGGGTGACCATGCTAACGATGTTAAAAAGATTTTCATGGATTCGGGGATGGGCCTTACCTTTACGATTGAACTGCCTCGTGAAAATGAACTGCAGTTTCTAGATATATGCCTGCGTTTCAAGGAGAACCATACATGCTGGTGTTCCCAGCCCCGGTCATTAAAACTGCCCTTAAGCTTTTCTTCGGTACACTCAAAAACTGTAAAAAAATGGGATCGCTTTGTCTAGCATTGGTGCTGCTCTTCGAAAGTCGTGTGCCCACGTGGTAAAAGATAGTGTAGAACACCAGGTTTCCAGATTCTATACTGCTGGATATACAAGCTGTGTGATAGCAGGGGCATGTGAAAAACTAATCAAGAGGATTAAGAGTAGCGATACTGTTTCGACGCAAGTTAACGACCGCAAGCAAAAAAGTTATGCTGTGTTACCTTACCAGCATAAAGTTTCACATAATCTCAAGAACGTTGCGGGACGTTATGGTGTACAGGTTGTGTTTTCCGCCCCCCAAAAGATGGCCTGTCTTTGTGCACGTGTAATGGGCAAAATTGACAAGGCACCTAGCAATAGTCCATTTGTTTGCCATGTTGATCACAGAACTAGTTATGTTCCCTGTGCTTGTGCAGTAGTGTATGAATTCCCTTTCACCTGTGGTTATGTGTATATCGGTCAGACGGGCCGATGCATAAATATACGTTTAAAAGAACATTCGAAGAATTGTTTATCCGATGTGTATTCCCATGTGGCTAAGCACTGCAGCGATTGTGAAAAAGAGACGAAGAAGGCGTGCCACCCACTTCTCGATAGAACCAGGATTCTGTACCGTCATAGGGACCGCAACACACGGGAGCTTTATGAAGCTTACGCGATTGGAAAATCAAGGGGGTGTGTTAGTGTTCCGTCGGTGCAGCTTGCTGACTGTGAAGTGCAGTATCTTGACTCTAGATTGCGACACTGTTATTCAAGCGTTCACATGACCAGCTCCTGCCAATGAGCTTTTTGTTTCTTTTCATCTTCATGTATATATGTCATTTTTCACTCAATAAAGCTTAGTTGTGAGTCTGCGCATGTACTGTCCCCTCACTCTTTCTGTGTCCTTGTCTGTTTAGCGCAGTTAAAAAACCTTTCAAGAATGAACATCAACCAACTAGCCCGACCTTGGTGCTCTCCTTCTGTTTCGACATTTTCATCGAAATGCGCAAGTAACCGAGGGGTTAGAGGCGTCGTTTTAGTTCTTGAAATGCTTCCTCCTGCGACGTTTCCCACTTGAACTCGACGTCGGTCCTGGTAAGGTTAGTGAGTGGCTCGGCGATGCGGGCAAAGTTTTTGACGAACCGCCTGTAATAGGCGCACAGGCCGAGAAATCGACGCACGGCCTTCTTGTCGGCGGGTGGCGGGAATGTAGCGACGGCGGCTGTCTTCTGCGGATCAGGGCGTACTCCGGACTTGCTAATCATATGGCCCAAGAATAGAAGTTCCTCGTACGCGAAGCGACACTTTTCTGGCTTTAGGATGAGTCCGAAGGTCTTGATTGCTTGAAGTACAGCTGCAAGGCGCAGGAGGTGTTCGTCGAAGTTTGAGGAAAACACAACGACGTCGTAAGGTACACAAGGCAAGTCTGCCACTTCAAGCCGGCCAGTACGGTATCCAAAACGGGATAGAAGATCGCGGGGGCCGAGCAAAGACCAAAAGGCATAACCTTGAACTCGAACAGGCCGTCTGGTGTTATGAAGGCAGTCTTCTCTCCGGTCCCTCTCGTCGACTTCGATTTGCCAGTAGCATTTCTTGAGGTCCATCGACGAAAAGTGCTTCGCGTTGTGGAGTCGATCCAGGACGTTGACTATCCGTGGGAGGGGGTACACGTCCTTCTTCGTGATCTTGTTCAAGCGACAATAGTTCGACACAGAAACGTAGCGTTCCGTCCTTCTTCTTCACCAACACCACGGTAGACGCCCAGGGACTCTTGGATGGCTGGATTATGTCGTCGCTTAGCATTTCGTCGACTTATTTCTTTACGGCTTCGCGTTCTCTCGTCGAAACTCGATACGGGCTCTAACGGATTGGTCAGGCATTTTCTTCCGTTATGATGCGGTGTTTCGCGACTGGGGTCTGTCGAATTCTTGACAACGACGAGAAGCAGTCCTTGAATTGCAAGAGCAGAGTTTTGAGCTGGCCTTGCTTGTGCTTCGGGAGGCTCGGGTTGATGTTGAAATCTGTTTGGGGATGTCGATTCGTCGAAGCAGGTTCGGTAGCTTCGGAGAGGGCGGAAGCACTGCTGGTGTCCACGAATTTCTCCATGTAGGTGACCGTCATACCAATGTTAAGGTGCCTATTCGCGGCTGAAGTTTGGCAGCAGGACCTTTGCTTTGCCATCACGCAATTCGGCGATGTCTCTTGCGACGCAAATCTTACGCTTAACGAGCAGGTGCTGATCGCCCTCGACGACGCCTTCTAAGTCTGCGGGTTTTTCGGTGCCGACGGAAATGAAGACGCTGGGGAGAGGCGGAGCGGTGATGTGCGCTTCTATTACGTTCAGTGCATGGTTCCCCGGCGTCGTCTGGGTAGGCAGCGCTTTTTCTGAGGTTAGTGTTATCGACCCAGAACTTAGGTCGATGACTGCGCCGTGTTGACTTAGAGATAGAGAGAGAAATGTTAAGTGAAAGGCAGGGAGGTTAACCTAAAGAAAATTTTCGGTTTTCTACCCTGCACTGGGGAAGGGGTAGGTAGGGGGGGATAGAAAGGTTAAGGAAGGAAGGAAAGTGAGAAAATGTATATAAAAAATCACAGAATATCCACGAAGTGAATGATGGTGAGTGGGCGAATCTCGGAGGGATCATTCGGGTAACCGTGAATCCCCCCCGTACATCGCCCACTCGATCATGCAAAGACGTGACAGCACACGTCTTTGCAAGATCCTGGGTGTTTGATCGTGAGCCGGGTACGAGCGTCGCCGACTTGTGTTCTAGGGCGCTCCCAGCCTCAGCGACAACGCCAGTTCGCGTTCCACGACAGAGGAAGACGATGCCACCTACTCAGACGCCGAAGTCCACACCAGTGCTCGACGCAACGCCTCACCTACGCATGCATCGCCTCAGAACGCTGCTGTGAGTTGTGAAAGCCACGCGTCCTTGGCTATGGGTTGTGCCGCCGTGAGTACCGGAGCCGCCGCATGCTTCCGCAGATACCGGCTGCCCTGGTTTTGCATGCGACTCACACGAGAGCACTGTGGAGCTGACTACCTTCCTCTTTGGTGAAGTTCACCTCACCGTTGATCATGATGGAGTCCACCTCCGGCATAGGTCGGCAAAACTTGAGGAGCTCACTCAGACTCACTCATAAAATATATTTTGCGCTTAGGGCTCACTCGGACTCAGACTCACCAAAATGTTCCTGAGCCGGACTCACTCGGACTCACACTCACAAAAATCTTCTTCAACCGGACTCACTCGGACTCAGACTCACCAAAACATTACTTACGCAGACTCACTCAGAATCAGACTCACGGCTCGATCTGAGTCTGAGTGAGTCCGAGTGAGTCGACTCATGAGTCCGTCAGCCTGAAATTATCTTTTTCGATCATGGTGTCAATGCTGTAAACACCAATATCTCACGTAATCGGTGCTCTTCTTGGCGCCTTTTGATATAGTACCTTTGAATACGACTTATGAGTACTCGTAAACCAGTAAGATCATTTTTCATGACACAGATGGCAACATAAGATATATTTATGAAGAACTTCCTTGGAAGAGTTGGCAAGAGAAGGAGGTCAAGGCACTCCCCTCCGTAATTCGCACCTCTGATCAAGAAACCTTGAAATGGTGTATGAAATACACTGTTTTGGAATACGTGTGAGTGGACGTGGGTATAAACGTAATCCGAGGAAAGGCTGATAGTAATGTTTAATATGAGTAGATATGACCATAGGTCGGCAAAAACAAGTGGAACTCACTCAGACTCACTCAAGAAATATATTTTGCGCTTTGGACTCACTCGGACTCAGACTCACCAAAATATTCTTGAGCCGAACTCACTCGGACTCACACTCACGAAAATTTCTTCTACCGGACTCACTCGGACTCAAACTCACCAAAATATTACTCACCAGGACTCTCTCAGACTCAGACTCACGGCTAAATCTGAGTCTGAGTGAGTCCGAGTGAGTCGACTCATGAGTGAGTTCGCCGACCTATGACCTCCGGTGCTCGACTCCGAGTACCGCGCCGGCCCCGACGATCCCAATTATAACAGCGCCATCTATCCTCATTATTCGTCAACTATACGAAAACCACTGACGCCATCTAGTGATATTATTTCCAAGGATGGATGGATGGATGCTATGAGCGTCCCCTTTATAACGGGGGCGGTGACATGTCTGCCACCAGGCTCGAAAAAAAACTTTCTTTTTATGGTGGCCTAATGCCTTATCTACATTGATTAAATCTATGTTATTACAGCAAAGAAAAATATAGGTTCACGGTCCATCTCTCTGCTTCTTAAGGCAGAATGACCTTATTTTCCCCTTCTTCATTTTTTTCCTTTATCTCTACTTTTCTGCCACCAATACTCTAACCGTCTCTTAATTATTTCTATCGCGGACGTGTTCAGCTTTCCATTGTTGTCCCTAAAACCCAAGGCTTCATGTAGACTCGTGTCCACACGTATATCTGGGTGGATATCGCCACATTCAATCAGTACATGTTCCATCGTTTCCTTAGTTCCCCCACAGCATGTACATTGTTCTTCTTCGTTACAGAATCTCGCTTTATAGCTACGCGTTCTAAGGCAACCCGACCTTGCCTCAAACAGTAAAGCGCTTCCCCTTGAATTATCATAAAACCTCTCCCTCCTTATTTCGTTTTTTTCCCTTTCGGTAGTCACTGAGAGCCGGCTTCTTTTCCATCGCTGTCATCCAATAAGTCCTCTCCGCCTCTCTGACTTTTCGCTTAATGCTTCTTGTTGCCATGTCGCCCACACTGCTAGCCGTATATTTACTGGTGAGCCTCCTAGTTCTTTTTCTCCACTGCGTGTCGACGCTTTTTCTATACAAATACCTGAAAACCTTCCCCTGCCCATCTACTCTCCTTCATTTTCCGCAGCCTCTCTTCAAATCTAATTTTGCTCTGAGCTTCCCTCACTTCAAAACCTGTCCATCCCATATCACCCTTTACAGCCTCATTTGTCGTCTTCCCGTGAGCGCCCAACGCGAGGCGTCCCACAGTCCTTTGATTTACATCCATTCCAGATTGCACCTCTGACTTCATGCACACCACTGAGTTCCCAAATGTAAGCCCCGGAACCATCACACCCTTCCACAGCCCTCGAAGCACCTCGTACCTATTGTATCCCCATAACGCTCTGTGCTTCATGATTGCAGCATTCCTCTTTTCCCTTTGTTACCGATGCTTTCTCTTGTACCTCCATATATCTATCCCCCTCATTTACCCACACTCCGAGGTACTTGTATTCGCTTACCCTCGGTATTTCTTGGCCCTGTATTAAGACCGCATGGTCTTTGTGATCATTGAATACCATCAATCCACATTTTGTTGCACTAAAACCTAGTCCTAGAGCCTCGCCCTCCCTTCCGCATATATCTGCCAGCCGCTGTATGTCATCTTGACTGTCCGCAAATAAGACAATATCGTCAGCATAAAATAGACCTGGAAGCTTCTGCTCAACCATCGCGCCTGCCTGTTTGTGTGACAGATTAAATCCAATGTTGCTCCCTTCTAGCGCTTTTTCCATCCTCACCATGTACAGCATGAATAACAGCGGGGACAAAGGACATCCCTGTCTCAGCCCCTTGCTAATGTCAACGCTGTCCTTGCTGCTTATTCCTTCCCATTCTACACAAACTGTATTTTCTCGGTATATCTCCCTCAAAAGCTGTATACAGTCGTCACCTATGCCCACTTCCTTCAATATATCCCACAAAATTTCCTGATTAACGTTGTCATATGCCCCGGTGATGTCTAGATAAGCTACGTATAAGGGCCTGTTTTCTATTTTTGATATTTCTATACACTGTGTAAGAACAAACAGGTTATCGTCTAACCGCCTGTCGATTCGGAATCCATTCTGGAGTTCTCCCAAAATATCATTTTGCTCTACCCACGTTTCTATTTTTAATTTTACTGCCTGCATCGCCAACCGGTATTACACCGATGTAATAGTTAGCGGTCTATACGAGCGAATGTTATCCTTTTCTCCCCCTGCCTTTATAGATTAAGTTCATTCTACTTTTTCGCCAACTGTCTGGTATTTCCCTCTCCTGTAAGCACTTCTCTACGGCTTTCAGCAGTGCTTCTTTAGTGCTCTGTCCTAGTTCGTTAATTAGGCTGACGGGAACCCCCATCTAAGCCCGGAGTAGTGCGCTTAGGAATTTTTCCTTCGGCCTTCTTCCAATTGAAATTTTCAAGTACTACATCTTCCTCGGTTGTACTCTTCTGTATACTTTTACTCACCGGGGGAATCCCCTGGGCGACCTTTTTAAACGAATCGGCTGTTACCTTTCGGATGTAACCTAGCGCTTCATACCCTTCCAATTGATTTCCTTCTTCATCTACCATATGTTGTTGCATTGTTACAGACTTCCTACCTAGCGCTTTTAGGTGGCTCCAAAATATCCTAGGCGCGGCCTTCTTCTTTTCGCGAATCTCTGTCATCCAGCGTTCACTTTCGCCTTTAATTTTTGCCTCGACTAATTTCTGCACAATGGATTTTTGCTCTAAATATATTTCCCATACTTGGTTGACTTCATCCTGTGGCCGCTTCTCCTTTTTTTGCTTGTCTGTGCTGCCGTGATGCCTCACGTCGCTTCTCGATCGCATCCCGGATTTCTTTGTTCCACCAACTTTTTGGCTTTCTCTTTCCTTTCCAAGAAATAGTTTTCTTCTCTTTTTCTATTTCTTTCGTGATTACATGTAGCAGCTCACTATACTTCCAGTCTTTGCCTGGAAGTTTGTCTACTTCTTCCTCGACTCTTGCGGCTATATTACTTATTTGTTTCTCATTTAAATATGAGCTGCCAATGTTCGATTCTAGGTTCTTATTTTCAGTTTTATATCCCATTTGTAATGTTATGCGTTTATGATCACTACCCAAGGACATATACACACAACGCCATCTAGTGAGCAATTCTTAAAACTAACTAGAAGTGGCTACTACAACATACTATTACAGAGGACGGAACGACCCACACCATAAGGAGCTTCGTCCCTAAAAAAGGAAGTCGATCCCAAGTATAACATCCCTGGAGCAGTGCTGTAGGATTAGAAAGCTGGCGGGATAAGCCCGGTTATTGATGATGACTCTTGCTGTGCAAACACCTGCCGGCGTTATTAGATAACCCCCAGCGGTCCGGATTTCAGGGCCTTGCTAAGCAGTCTTCACTTTCTTCAACTTCGTCGCGAAAGGCCCTCTGACGACGGAATAGTCGGCTCCAGTGTCGAAGAGAGCGGTAACGTTGTGACCATCGAATATTACGTCGAGGTCACTGGTTCGTCGTCCTGCGTTTCGGTTGAGTCGTGGCGTCGGATACGGCTACGTCGGTTTGCTCTGGACTTTTATTAATAAAACTTCTCCAAAGAGAAGCGAACCGTTCGTTAGATTATCTCCGACGCAACTTTTTTTCTGCCCCTGTTGCCTTAAAGGGGCCATGACATGGTCACTGAACAATTTGTGGTTTTTGGCGAAAAACGAAGGTAGAGGGTCAAATATGCTTGTACACGTGTGAAAACTGGACTGTAAAAGCTTATTTCAGTCCAAAATAAGCCGGGGAAGTCGTCGGCTGTAAACTCCGCCCACCGCCGGCGACCGCCATTTTGCCATGGCGTGCGTGACGTCACTAACTGCGAGGAGCAGTGGCGTCGTCTGCTACGTTCCACACGCGGTCAGTGTGTTCACTGCGAGTGTTGCTCTGTTGCTGTTTCAACCACTGCAAGTCATTTAGTTCAGAGGCAAGTTGAAAAAAGCAGAAATAGCTCGTTTGCACGCGCAGCTGAACATGGAACACGGAATGCAGACCATGCAGACGCTCGCACAACAAGCTACTCGTTACGTCACGGCTAAGCGAGCGTGCCAGTGTTGCCCGACTCTCAGGCCGCTCGTTCGTTTATAAAAATATTCAATTATAAATTAACGGCGCGAACAAATGCGCTAAAATTTCGCTAGCTTGTCTGTGAACCTACAAGGATCAACCTACATAACACAGATTATGGCCGAAAATTGGGTGTCATGGCCCCTTTAAAGCTCCTCCTTTACAAAACTTTAATATGAAGTTAAGTAGAATATGCCGCACACATCTGGGACGCGTCCATTATTTTACTAACATGTGCTCTTGAGCTTGACCAAAATAACTGTCCGCTTTATCCTCGAAAACTACAGTCGCACCGCAATTATCACTTAAATGAAAGAGTCTCTAGAGCTTTCGTCACTCGCCTGTCCCCGTTAATTTTCCCGCGCATGTCTCTCACGAAATATACTACAGTCCCCCCCCTCCTGCATAGCGACCTTATTCTCCCTCCATCATACATCTCCGCTCGCTCTGAATCAACCGCAAGAGGCGGGACTCAGGCGATGCTCAACGCACACATGGAATCAGTCATTTATTCCAAGAACATCATAGGACTGGAACAATCATCCAGGATCGGTCCCGCCCATTGTTCGTCATTCTCATTTTAGTAACGTTTTAAATTCAAGTGCACTGCTGTGCAACCAACCAAATTATGTAGTTATGTTTTAGCAAACTGTGAGATTATTGTTTGTTTACTTAGGACTCGTACTGAGCCTAGTTGTTGGGCACATTTAACTTAAGAGATACTCAATGTCCAGACAGAGAGTTGAGCATATTTTTATTGGTAGAAAGATGCTTGTTTTGGCGCGTATGCAAGACGTTCGCGTTGGACAAGGTCATGCGTATGCTTCTTTCCCTAATTTTCCTCCTTAGAAATACATCTATGGTCCGCGTCTCCTCTTGACCAGCAGGCGCATCCTCCAGGGCATTGTTTCTGAGCATATGAGCTGTCGCACTACATGAGAAAAAATATACACGGAAGAATTCCATTTAATTCTAACACTTAGCCAGCGTGACTCTATATTTGCTCTGCACAAAATGATTTAGTCAGAGCAGCCTAAAGACGCAACAACCTCGAAATTACTTCCCGTTAATTAAAACAACACTAGCATGCGATCAAACAGCAATCGCAGGTATACATTGTATATATTGCACATTCCGAAGAACAAGACGTATCGTACCCGTTAATACGTGTCGGTTAGTACTGCTCGCCTACAGCTTGTGCATAATATGGTGCAGGATATTTCGATACTACGAATTAGCAATCTGGTACTGCAGAACAAGCTTCCTAAACCACTTCGCCGTGAATGCTACTTTCGCGGTACATTAAAAAAAGTTTGATCCCGATATACATTCAACAACGTGCACGCGTAGAGCATTCGCAGCGTTCGCAAATGCAACTCAGCACCCGTCTTCTGCTAAGGCATCAACAGTAATCGTGATTCATCAACAGTAATCACGATTAGGTACTGTTGATGCTAACGCACCAACACTGCATAACTTTGCAGTGTTGGTGCGCGTTTCTCTCCTTATAATCAGATTGCAGAATGTATTGCAGTTTCTTTTCTTATCAGGCTGGGTGGTGCCGTGGTTGATTTGTTTGCTTGTTAGCTTTCATGCTTGTGATTTCAGCGATAAAAAAAGAACCATTTGAGGTTTAGCGCCTGTCCTGTGTGGTTCTCTTCTCTTCCGTTTTCTTTTGTAGCGCTGCGCTACATTTTACTGAATTTTACCTACGCCCTAAGGAGTGAAAAAAAGAACGCTACTATAAGAAACTGTTCTATAAGAAAAGCATGACGCTCTAAAAACGCAAAAGATCAAATGTTGAAAGAATGCGTGAAGTGGTCGATATAAAGCGAATTTTTTTTCGTGCCTGGTTTTCCACCATGTCGTGAAGCTCAAATAGCGCTCACGGGCCGAAAAACATTTTGCCGCTTGGGAAAATATTGTAAAAAAAAATGTCTATATGTGTGTAATTTTCACAGATTTTTTTTTTAAGAAATTGATTTTAGCTGAGCGTCACGACTCTGACAGTTCGCGTGGTATGGCCCACGAAGTTCGCTTTCACAACTGCTGCGGTAAAACCGTACATCGTTACTATTACTCAGCGAACCACTGTGCCAGCTCGCGAAGGGCAGTTGTAGAAGTGTAGAAGTGCAGGTGTTGTCACAATATCCTATCTGCCACTATCTCACCTCCTAGATGAGCTGTGCTTTGGCTTATATTATTTAGCTGATTTCTTATGACATAAGATATTTTCGCGTTTAGCCATATAAAGCCTCAAAAATTGTAGTTACTTGACATTATGTCAGTTGTAGAGCATCGTTATATGCAGGGGTCGGCAACCTTGTGAGGCGAAGGGCCAAGTTTGCATGAATGCCGACACAGCGGCGCGGCACGACAAATCGCGGGTTGGGGGGTGAGGGGGGACTTTGCAGGCAAGTAGAACAAAATTACGAAATTGACAATAATGTGCCAAACCGGATTAACATTATGTTTGTTTCCTGGACGCATGTCACAAGGTTGCAATTTACAAACATAGGTTTCCAGCGAAAACCTTATTTGAGGTCAAAACTGCCATGTCGGCCTTCAGGTAGGAAGTGACAAGGGAAGGGCGGGGGGGGGGGGGGGGGGCGTTGTCATGTCGTGCCGGGGGGCCGCATAAAATTGCTCCGCGGGCAGCAGGTTGCCGACACTCGGTTTAATGGAACTGCTTTATCTTCTATCTACAAAAAAGAAAAAGAAATCCTAACATCATTCGCTCACAACCTCAAATGGCCGTAAGTCGGCGTAATGATTCTCTTTTTTTTCTTTTTTTTTTGGAACAAATGGTCCTCCATCCTCACGTGCACGCATTTGTTTTTGAGAGATGCGGTTTGCATGCCGGTATACGTAAACCGCCGAGCTATAAACAAATTCACCCGGTAATACATGAACATGGAACATTCTTTTGCAACAAATGTCAACGGCAGATAAAAATTCAGAATTTCGTTGTCACATGCGTTACGGCAATATTTTGGAGAGATGAGAATGCTACGTTTAATGGGTTTAAGTTATTAATTCATGTGAGCGTAAAGTAACAAACAAATAAATTAAAAATAAAGCAGTAGTGCAACTCACATCACAACCATTGCGTTCCTCGGCTATTGAAGGGGAGCCTTGTATTCTGGAAAGAACAATTTATTGTTAAAATTGTCATAATTTTCCTCAGGTCTGTAAGCTCTGCTATGCAACTCCCACTCAGTAATACAGACGTCGTTACTAAGTGCGGTTTCATTTTCTATTATGTGAAGTAATGCTAAGCAATTTCATGAATTGTTTGCTTTTTTCCCTCGCGTTGTTTATGCTTGTCTATTGCTCGCAACAATATTTTCGGGACAGCAACATGGTTAAAACCTTTCTTTTGAATTTAACCCAAAAGTCTCTGAATAAAACCCCTTAAGGGTTATGTGATATAAAAACAAGTTACCGCTCCAGTACAGCTTACTGCAGTGCAGTTGTCCCGTGCCGTACAATACCTAAGCACGTTACATCTATTGGATGGCTATGCCAGTCCGTCTTAGGGCAAGTTACATGGCGTAATTTTAGGAACACATCGGTAGTGCCAGGAACTTTAGCCTCCCGTTTAGAATAAATCTTTAGTAAAACATTTCTAGACATTTTAGTAATGCTTAGGATATTCTGTCAGCTAAGCGTTGTACTTAATTTTGGCTTTGATCATGTTTCACTGGTATAATGGGCGTACCAAAACAGACGGCTGCCAACACCGCTAAAACCGGAACACACTCGCAGTACTCATCCCGCTGTGGTGTCCTGCGCCACGAGAGTCGCATTATATATAGGGTTTGATGTCTTTGAAATCTCGAGACGCCTGCGACGGCCGTCTTGCGGCTGTAGTAGACGTCCCTGATTAGAAAAAGTGAAGAGCAGAGGGCAGCGTAGAGCAGTAAAAGTCTCTCAGGGTACGACACCACAGCTACGCCACGCAGGGGAAGAGGGCCATCACTGCGAATTAAATGGAAAGGACAGGCAGGCCCGAAGCAGCGAAACTTGCTACGTCTCCGTGGCTGAGAGGACGGCACGAAAAGCGCTGGGTAAGGTTTGTGCCTCCTCTTTAGTCGAGTACGCCGCAAAGAGCCAGCCGAAGACTTTCTTGCAAGCCGAATAATGCAAAAACCCGGAACCCGCTGATCAGGGTAGACGTTGTGTCCGGTAGGTGCGCGCGAGTTCTCCCATCCGAAAGGAGTGTCACCAGACAGGCATGGGAGGCAGCCCTCCTCAATTGATCAGGACTGGAGGCTCAAAGAGCTTTAGTCCAACGGGCGCGGGTAGCGGCCTTGTCCAGCGGGGTCCCGGACTAAGGACTCCCCCCTATGTAAAGGGTCCTGTGGGCCTGCAAACTCTGATTGATTAAAAGTTTTTCACACACACACCTACTACAATTACAGAACAAGTGTTCCGGTATTTCCTCCTCGCCGCAGTCATATTGGTCGGGCAGCTCGGGAAAGGGGATCAAACAGACTGTGTGCATATCCGTCGTCGTGACACCGCCAGTGCGAGGCACAAGATGGTGGTTTGCTTAGTAGGCGGCGGCTAAAACAGCGCAAGGAGCGGTTTAATCTGCGGTACGGGAACCTATGATGAACACGTCACGTATGAGTGTATGGCGAACACGATTCACAGTACACAAAATGAATAACCTGAATTGCCTGCAGCGTGCGTCATGAAACCCTTTCCCCCGGTCACGTGTGGAATATACCCGCATAACACAGCCATTGGTATATGGGTGTGAGTCACAGGCTATTCACACTATATATGAATTCACTTCCGAAATCTGAACGGCGTTGAGGAGTTTGTGTCGCAGAAAATATGGTGTCGGCGTTGACGGAATGTTCGATGAGCTGAAAATCCTGACGTAAATAAGGAATAAAGCTCACAGTTCGAGCCCGAATCAAACAGTGGCCCTCTGCACACCAGTCAAGTATACTACCACAGAGCCAAGCTAGTTCGTCAAACTTCTTAGTGAAAGTACTCTACGCAAGCGTAATGTCGGGGATAGGCGCTTGTAGTTGTTAGCAATACGCTTTTTTAAGAATGCAATAAACATTTCCTACTCAAGCTCTGGCCACGCGTTGCTCAAATACGCCGACGAACGCTGCTTATAGTATGCACACTATTGAACCGTAGCATGCATTTAGTTGCGATAGAACTCACATCGCTACTCTAACGTGAGTGCCGACGTTAGAGTAGAGATGTGAGAGATCGGCTAACCACTACACGCCAGTGTAGTCGAAGTGCCTGGCAAGCCGACGACATGCGGGCAACTACTAAGTTTACTTGAAAAAGTCAATCCACCTCGTGGCGCTAGGCTCAAAGCGAAAAATGTGGCATAGCCTGCAACTCGCTGACTGCATCGCATGAAGTCGATTCACACAATGTGTGGAATCTGCCGGAATTGTATACTTCAATAAAGAGTACTCGGACAGCGCGCGCCTGTGTTCGGTACCGGGTGCTCACGCTCGGTGACATCGCTGCACGATGCTGCTTCTGGTATTCCGCGGTAGCGTTGAACGGCTCTGAAACTTTTCTTACGGCCGCCTCTTTGCCGAGTTGGTGTCCTGCTTGCTGTACGACACGCTCTTCAGATGCCTGTACAGGTCTATACAAGAACCGATTCACAGCAAGCATGCCGAGCCTTTTCTGAGGGGACGCGGCTTCTCCAAGACTGCTCACCACATCCTACAAAGTCACCAAACACGTTTAGCCCACAGCGTGTGCACTTTCTCTGGACTCCTTGGCGTACCTGATTACCGGACAAGCATCGCGCACATGAGGTCGCAAGAGAAAAAACCGCCAGGCCTGCGTGGAACGCAGCACTCACAGCGAAATCTGGAAGAGCGGCCTTTCTGGATCCTTTTTAAACACCCTTGGGACAACTACTACAAGTACACTTGCATGGTACCCACTACGCCATAACTCATAATTTTTGTGTAGTGGGAATGCGCTCTCTATGTTATTCATCATTTTTCGGAAAAGCGCGGTACCCACTGCACACTTTTAACGCATTATGTGCACTTTGTTGATGCTCTGGCCATAGGTCGGCAAAATAAATGGAGCTCACTCAGACTCACTCAATAAATATATTTTTCGCTTAGGACTCACGCGGAACTCAGACTCACCAAAATTTTGCTGAAGCAGACTCACTCGGACTCAGACTCACGAAATTTCTCTCCAACCAAACTCACTCGGACTCAGACTCACCGGTGTTTTCGTCATCCAGACTCACTCGGACTCAGACTCACTAAACTTTTCCTCAAACGGACTCACTCAGACTCATGAATATTTTCGTCAACCTGACTCACTCGGACTCAGACTCACCAAAATTTTCCTCAAGCGGGCTCACTCGGACTCAGACTCACCAAAATATATCTCAGGCGGACTCACTCGGACTCAGACTCACGAAAATATTACTCAGCCCGACTCACTCAGACTCAGACACACGAAAATATAACGAAAATATAACTCAGCCGGACTCACTCACCAAAATATTTGTCAGCCGAACTCACTCGGACTCAGACTCACCAACATTCTCCTGAAGCGGACTCACTCGGACTCACAGACTCGCCTAACTTTTTTCTCAACCAGACCTAGTCGGACTAAAAATTAGCAATATTCCATTTGGCCCTGCTCATCCAATAAATGTCGAAGGAGCGCCATAAAATAGCTTATGTAGAATAACACATGTAAAGGGTTCACAAGTGCCAGGCAACCTTCAAAATATATGTATGATAGCTTTCAACATACAAAAAAGAAGTTATTTCCCGTGCATCGCCATGTCTATCGTAAAGAGAAATTCAACATTACACGCGATTTTTGCAATATTGAGAATGTTTTCTTTAAATATAAGAATGGGTCTACGGACCTTCGAGGAACATTAGGTTTTCATTCCTGTTACCTTTGAAATGCGCTATGCGCACGCGCCATTTGTTTTCAATGGGCGCGCGCGTACGTGCGTTTTTGGCAGACCCAATTATAAATGAAGTCCTTTCTTACGCTTTGCCGTTCGAAGGCCTAATCACGCTACTTGGGAACGAAGAAAGCTTGACATTACTTTATGGCGCTTTTCTAAACACGTTCATGAAACTGCCAATTGTCTTGCAGTCAATTTACCGCTCATTGACGACGCGAAAAAAAATAATATGAGGCGGCCATCTTTTGCAGAATCGAGCTCACCACCCTTGAAAAATTTTGGAAACATGGTTATAGGTTGCATGGTTATGCCTCTCTAAAGTCTAGTGGTTGTGGTGCTTGACTGCTGACCGACCACGGCATCGAATACCGGCCGCATTTTCGATGGATGACGAAACGCTTGAGCCATGTGGGCTTATATTTTGGCGCACCTAATGAACCCCAGGTAGCCAATATTTCCGTAGCCGTCGACTACGGCGCCCCTCATAATCACATCATGGTTCTCGGACGTTAAACGCCAATAATTATTATACTAGTGTTTCGAATTATAGAAATGCTAAGTTTGGTTTTAGTCGATGTCATGCTTTCGCAAAGTGATTGCGGATAATAGAGGTTGGTATTTTACGTCGCAAAGCCAAGATGTGGTTGTCAGAGACGCCGTATTGGAGGGCTCCAGATATTTCGACCACCAAGGTTTCTTCAACGTGCATCTTAATCTAAGTACACGGGTTGTGACTGCGTTTGTTTCTAGCAAGATATTTTTTCTGAGCCGGCTAAGAACCATTTGTAACTGTTAGTGACTACTCTATCTCGTCGGCAATGGTAAAGAGTCGTATCAGTAGCACGCTGGATACGGACACAAGGCAAAAAGGAACGTGCATAGGCGCGCCGATGAGAGCCAGCCAGTGTGTTCAAAGGTATGGTCGAAGCTTTTTTGCATGGCCTGGTACAGACCATGCAAAACGAGGTGGCAATTTTCTGCTTTCCAAAAACCCCAATTGTTGACAGTCAAGCCAATTGCAAGAATGTCGTATTGCGGACGCCGCTTCACAGTGATCGTACTAGTCCCCAGAAAGGACAGGAATATTCATTTCTAAGAACAAAGTCACTGGACAAGGCGCTGAACTGACAACTGGAGGGTTTAATACAAACCAGACGCAATAAGTTCACATAGCTAACCCTGCGCTATTAGCAATTTTATTTCTTTTTATTTTCACTGCGTCGCCATTATATCTATTCTTAATAACTTATTATTTGTATTGTTTTTACTTCGATGTAACTGCTAATCTCCTACGCATTCTCAAATGCACAGCTCCCCTCTGTAATTCCTTCGGGCCTTCAGGGTACTATTAAATAAATAAATGATTGACGAGCCTATTTTCAGCGGGTAAATGGGGCAGCGGAGGTTGCCATAACGTACTGTTTTGCTTTGCAGAATAACAGACTGATGGGCAATTCGTGTAGATTCATAATGACATCTAGTGATTCATGAAACATATATGAGAAATGCGCTAATTTGTCTCCCATGAGGGGACACTGCTCAGCGACTTATGATCGAAAGCCAGTGCTACAACGAATACAAAATGAGTGAGATGAAGGCAGGACATGCGCTTTTTTTTTCTTTCCTGCTTCAAAGGCTAAATTCTTGAAAGATGCAGGGAGGGGGGGGTAAGGGATGGAGAGCAGTGCTCGAGTCTCATATATTTATGAGACCGCTCCTTATCTACATACCAGCGCATACTCCTCCCCCCCCTCCCTCTATCTTTCCCATTGAAGTTCTGAAACAAAATTTTGAAGGCTAGATAATATGTGGGATAGATTTGTGTATACACACGCGCATCATCTACGAAATATCAACAGATAATATAGCCTAGGACGTATTTAAAATCGATTTTAAAGTTCCTATCACCCTACTGCAGCGAAACGTGCCTTCGTTTATTGTGTAAACAACCAACCACCCGCTGCGTCACGAGTTTAAATATAAAACTCCAACCAATATCACCAATCGTCGCCGCAGCAGCGGATAGAAAAAAGGAAGACAATAATTCGTGACCTCTGCACCAACGGCTACACAAAGGCGTTTATTCGCAGAGCCCTCCGTAAGAGAAAAGACGGGGAAACGTGACACCAACGGCGCCGCAACGACGCCGTGTGTCGATCCCCTACACTGCGGGCGCCAGCGAAGCAATAGCCCGTATACTAAAAGGCAGGGGTCGACGTTTCCCACAAGCCATCCACCACCATCGGCAGTTTCATCCCTCGGCCCAAAGACAGCGCATCTGCGGAAAAAGCGCAGGGCGTCGTGTACCGGATCACTAAAGTCCCTAGAATAACTAAAGTAGCGCCATACGTGTCGGCGTGCAGGCTCCTCCTCTCCCCAGCGCTTGGTAGTGCAAGCGCGCCATCTTGTCTGTCCTCTGTGCATACCCTCTCCCGGCGCTGTGCATACCCTCTCCCGTGCGCCGGGAGAGGGTATGCACGGCCGGCCGTGCTTTCGGCAGTTTCCTGGCGGACACCATAGAGGCGCTGCTGCAGCTGCTGGGAGAGGAGGCAGAGGCGAAGGGGGCGCGGTTGGCGCTACTTTAGTTTTTTTAGGGGACTTTACGGATCACGTGCGCCGACTGCCCCGCTTCCTACATTGAGGAAACCAAGAACTTCCATGAAAGAATGCGGCAGCACAAGAATGACCTCCGTCACTTGAACAGCGGACGCAGCGAAGTGACACAGCACTGCTAGCGGTTTGACCACCATACCAGTCCCGACGGCGCGGTGATTTTGGAAAAAGAAAGGAACCTTCGCCGGCGGCCCCTCCTCGATTCCTGGTACATTGAGCAGACAGCGGAAAACATCAACCACACCACGGGGGCACTGCCCTCCCTCTACTGCCAGGGCTTGCGACGACTCACGGCAAGCAATCCCGCCTGGCAAGAAGGCGTTGCACATCTCGGGCCTTCTCACCCCCTGAACAAGAAGCCGATCATGTTTCGAAACGTCGCGAATAAATTTTGGCTGGAGTTTTCTCTTTTCTCCAGTTTTCTGTTATCCCAACCAGACAGATTTCTGCCGTATGTTCACCTTTGAAAGAATAGAGATATTTGTGTTGCAGGCCCCAAGCCTAGAGTGTCGAGCTCGTTGCTTCGTTTTGTACTTTCCTTGCATTCCTTGGGGGGTATTAGGAGCTCGAAAGCAAGATACGAGAAACGAGCCTGGGAAAGGCCCGTGCCATGAAGCTTTTCGCCGTGTGGCTTGGACGAACACAATGACGGCTGAGGGACCACCGAAAGTGCTTCGGCGCGTCAACGCTGTCTATGAATGGAAAGGTGTTTGAATAGGAAAGAAAAGAAAAAAATACGAAAAAAAACGGGTTTTGCTTGAGTCGGCAAGGACTGAACTGCAGGCGTGCTGGGAAAATATGGCAGCAATATCTCCCAAAGAGAGTCTAGAATTCGAAGAGGTCATTAAAGTTTAAAAGCTTTTTGAATTGCCGCGAGGTAACAGAATTCTTTCACCACATTACAGCCCGAAGAAATTTGCTTTTTGCAAGTGATGAAGCGTCGCGTATGGCATGAATGGTGCGTTTCTACCCCCTTCCTCCATGAAATCCGGTCGCTAAAACTTTCGAGGTACCACGGGGGCAAGCTTTATCTAGCCACTTTAAATAACGCAGCCACTGTTTAATTGGTAGCGAATGACATGACGAAAGCCGATGGTCTGTGTCGTCGCTACATTTTTAACAAAGCTTAAGATTCAGTGAGATGGTGCATAGCTACTGGGAAATTTTTGAGGCGAAAACAATGAATTCACAAGGCATTCAAAAGCGCCCGTCCTGTCTATCTCGTACTTGTGAATGTCTTGTTTGGCGCTCAAAAATTTCCCAATCGCCACATTTATTCACGGAAAAACCGAAGCGGCATCTAAAGACACAAGCGGTTCAATGCAACAAAGAGCGAAGGGGCGCTCTTATGCTCTCGAATCGTGCTGCTTTGTTGTATTTGAACCCACATGAATGATGAAGCTCGAACATTGCACTCATTCTCCGTTGATTAGGTACACAATTGTAGATCAAAATCAATGTGGATCACGATATCGCTTAATAAAAGTGGCCTGGAGTTGTACATGTGTCAGAACATGCTGCACAGCCCACTTACATGCCCTCGTAATGAGGGCATGGACAGCTTGATAATTTGAAAAATAATTTCTAGGGCTTTACAAGACGGTACATCTATACGATTACAAGGCACACCATAAAAGGAGGCTATAAATATTTATAACCATAGGTCGGCAAAATAAATGGAGCCCACGCAGACTCACTCAATAAACGTTTTTTGCTTAGCACTCACTAGGACCCAGACTAACCAAAATTCTGCTGAAGCGAACTCACTCGGACTCAGACTCATTATTATTTTCTTCAACCGGACTCACTCGGACTCAGACTCACCAAAATTTTGCTGAAGCAGACTCACTCGGACTCAGACTCACGAAATTTCTCTCCAACCAAACTCACTCGGACTCAGACTCACAGGTGTTTTCGTCATCCAGACTCACTCGGACTCAGACTCACAAAAATTTTCCTCAAGGAGACTCACTCCGACTCAGACTCATCTAAGTATAACTCAGCCGGACTCACTCGGACTCAGACTCACCAAAGTATAACTCAGCCGGACTCACTCGAACTCAGACTCACCAAAATTTTCCTCAAGCGGACTCACTCGGACTCAGACTCACCTAAGTATAATTCAGCCGGACTCACTCAGACTCAGACTCACGCCTCAATCTGAGTCTGAGTGAGTCTGAGTGAGTCGACTCATGAGTGAGTTTGCCGACCTATGGCTCTGGCTGACGAGGATGAAGAATTATGCCGGAGGCTTTTGTAATGGATTGGAACAATGAACGACCGAGTCGTTACGCAATTCGCATTGTGTGACGCCTGCTTGTTACTTTTTCTGTTCTAAAACATTTTATTACACATGTTAACGCGATTCCTTACCCGACACGAAGCCTGCATAGGGTCAGTTTGCAACGCAGTTTCTGCATAGGGTCAGTTTGCAACGCAGTGGGCCCGGGTTGGATTCCCGTTTTGTCATAAGTTTTTTCTTTTTATTGTTTATTTTCATTTTGTGCGATAGTGGTTACGGACACCGGCGACGGCGGCGGCGTACAACTGCGGCGCAAAAACTCCCCATGTTTTGATCTCATAACAGCTTTCCATGTAAAAAAAGAAATTACCCGCCGAGCTTCCCGGCATGGCGGGGCACTCCGCCAACTTCAAACACATACTTTTCCCAACGTCCTCTACCATGCATAAGTTTTACCCTGACCGCTACGCAGACTGTTGCCCTCCCTTCCCGGTTATCCCGCGGCCCCTCGGCATCAAAGAGCTGTGGGATGATGCTCTCCCGCGACGGGCGTCCCGAGGTCTGCCGGAGCTTGGTTCAGCGGGCGCGTGTGGTCGTCGACATCACCCTAGAGACCCAACTAGGGTTTCCTACGACATGCTGATTTCATATTTTTTTTTAATAAAACGTTTTCTAAACTTTCAACACAGAGACACGACATCCTGAACTAGGGACGCCGTACACCTTGAACGACTCTGCCGTTGGCTCACTCCCACGAATAAAATATGCTCCCCCTTCTCTCTCTCGCTTTCAATTTTTCGCGCCCACGACGCAAATGTGACTTACAACAGACGTTTCAGAGTCGGTATACTGGCCCGCTGGTTCCTTTAAATAGTAGTGGCTACTTGATAAACGTGGTGACAACTTAGACGTACGTCAGCAAGCCGTTGGTCAAGACGAACATAGTTGGTACATATAGCTCGTCCTAAGCGGTTTCACCCTCCATTTCTCCAGTGATTTGTACTCGCCCAACCAGCTCAGTCTGTGGACCATGCATTGCCACGGCATGAGCCGGGGAAGAAGATGCGGAGAAGGAGATTAGGTGGTGTGGCCCGTAGGCGCCACCATTGCCTGAGAAGCAACCCGGACTTGTATATATACACAATTCAAACTTCAACCGTAACAATATGACAAAGTAGGCTTTAACCTGTGAATGCTGTATGCACGGGAGCATGAAAAACTTGAGTAACATATGCTAGAGAGAATATCATGCCAGTGCGCAATAACTACAAATTAAAGTACACTTACCCCATGCTTGTAGCAAGGAGTAACATGGCAGTCAAGGCTAGAAGATAAGCAGCCTTCATAGTGCTTCGAGAAATCTTTTGCCGCAGGTAGGGGAGCTACTGCAATAGTGCCTTGTAACTTGAAGGACGCCAGTTTTATACCTGCGCGCGCGTAATATTTAAATGGGGTGTCATTGTAGTCATACCTATATTACTTCCTGGTTCAGGGGCACAGACGTTATTGAACCCCCGTACTCACAGATAGCCTTTAGTTCTCTCTTGGTGAACTTTTCTGCAGGGAAGTGCCAATACGTGCGGTATTTCCTGTAGAAATCGATGCTATTGATTTCGGTCGATGGTCAGCGGAGAAATAAGAGCATAGACACAATGCAGTTTCGACAGAAGTCGTTCGGTGTCAATTAAAGACTCTCATACGGGGAATCAAGCAATATTTAATCAAACGCGGGATGACATCGAATGTTTAAACAACGGGAAATTTATTCAGAGAGCTTTGGACCTAACTCTATAAAAAGTGCTCCACAACACTTAGTACATTATATGATAGGTGACTTTCCGGCACCAAATCTAACAAGTTTAATAAATTTGTTTTGACCCTTAGAGCAGGAAGTGTTAGTATTGTATGCATGTATTCGGCCCAAAAAAAGTCATGGAAGAGTGCAAGAAAGAGGCGTAAACGATATGACAGTGGGGCCTGTAAATAATTAATCAGCACAAAGCTTTATTTGTTCCTTTTTGAATAATGTCACCGCATTTCAACTTGCAAAAACAGGTTGAATAAGATACTTGTACATTATGTGTACAGGTACATTATTCAGCCTCCATGACCGTGAGGGGGAAGCGCAGGCTAACGCTCAAATGGTTATTTCTAACACAGAGAAATACCACAGAAAGTGGATAAAGAACAGTGTTGCAGTAGTTCCATGGTCTATGCATCGCACGCGATGTCTGAATAGTGCGGTATGGTGCGCTAACTTTATTTCACAACATTGTTCTCCTGTTTTAAAGCTGCAATCGCTGTGTTCGACAAAACTTTCTGCCCACTGCGCGCTAGTCGTGTCTCTCTGGACTCTTAATGAAGTTTCACCACTCATCCATCTTGATCTGTTTGTGCTTCGAATGGCTCAGTTTATGTCGCGAGCTGTCGCCACAGCAATATGGTCACACTATTGCTCTTACCGGCACAAGCGAAGTGACCTGGAAAGCAAAAAATGGTGCTTTATAAGTTTAGAGACATTTTACGGTCACTGCAGCTGTGGATACGTCGACAAGTAACGTCATCTATCATGCCATGAAAAATCGACTGTTTTAAGTCAGTTGTCGGGTCTTCCAAAAGCCGGGACAGTTTTCAGCGTTTGCATCATTCATAAAATGAGCGCGGACCTCGTTTAGTTGCTTTGAAGTCACGCGTCTGAAATAATTTTCTTTAGATATTGCCAGCTGCGGGACACACTAAAGTATCAAAAATTACTGCTAAAAAAGCCACACTTTCGCCGCGACGGCGGAGCATTGAATGCGACAACAAAGAATCGGAATGTTATGCTACCTAAGGCTAGCATGGAATACCTGTGTCACACGGGACTTCTTTGAAAGGCCATCCAGTGGATGGCCCTCGAAACGCGACAGCTCTATCGACCATGGAGTTGTTTTCTCGCAAAAATTGTGTGGCGCTGCGGATACTCATTTTCGTATTCATGTCACCTAAAGTTAAATCATATAAGTTAACTTAAAAACTCAAATACATCTGTTGATGCTGCCTAAATATTTCAATAAAATGTGTATTAGTAGTTATGAATGCATATTTACCTTGCAATTGTTCAGCAGCGAAACTGTGGCGAGCGATACACAGCAAGACACCACGCTGAAGACGAGCATGTGGCTGCTGTCGAGAGTATATGCAGTTCGCACATTTTACTAAGTGGAAAAAAATGCTCTAATAAATAATTCACAACACTGCTTTTAAAGCTTACTGCTTAGATTCATTTTTTTCTAATCGTGTGTTCCAGCACACTGTGAACGAGAGGGCGCGTTCGCGCTGCTTCCACTTCCATCGCTCAATGGCCATCGAAGTTTCCAATGGAGTTGTGGGGTGTTCTGTTGACTGGATAGACTGTTGACTCAATGACCTGCGAAACCGCCCGTGTGGCAGCTCGTGCTTGACAGTTGAGTCAATAGACCGTTGGTTCGATGGCCTTCCAAACGCCCGTGTGACACGGGTGTAACTCATCTAGCATCCGATATGGCGGAATTCTCAAAAATTTCCAGCGTACGCGATAGTGGCAGGTGCAAAGATCTAGCGGCATTCGCGCTGCTTGTCGCTTCGACGCTATTTAAGTGGTGAGAGCACAGCATGCCGCCGGCTGAACCATGTCATGATAAGGCGCGCTCGACGTTCGTTCGGTACCGTGCGCACTAACTACCGCAAAGACGCAGCTCCCCCTCCGGGACCCGTCCCCCCAACTCCCCCACGGCCTCTCACGCGACGAAAGACGGCCGGCGCGTTTCCGCACTCCGCTTGAGCCGGCGACCGTCAGCTGGCCTCGCAAGCTTTCACTCGCACATCGAACATATGACGCGCGCGGCGATTTTTTCGCACCTGATACGCAACCTTCACGGCGAAGGCGATGACGATGGCAAAAATTACCCTGGAGTGTCCTAGTAATTGCTGTCGTAAAAAGTAACATGGTCCCTTCACGCAGTGACCTAAGACAAACTCGATGATGGAAGGCCTTCTTCTTCTTCTTCTTTTTTGCTTCTAACATCGTAACTGTTTAAGCTCGAGGTTCAGCGCTGAAGTGTACGCAGAAAACTATCACCATCATGAACGGCCTCCTACCTTCGAACGCGCAGCTGTGCCTATAGCGCATCCAATGCCCTAACAAGTGATCTCGGCTTCCTCTTCTTCATCTTCTACTTCACTGCCTGAACCCGCGCGTCCGGTGCGCGCTCTCCCACGACGCTGATTTGTCCGTCATGGGATGTAGTAATGAGGATGGGCGAGAAACGAGCACGAAAAAGAGAGAAAGAAAGGAAGAGAGAGAGAAAAAAAAACAGTGATTGACTGAGAAAGAACAAAATATAGAAAAAAAAAACGAAAACAAAGATAGAAGTACATGAAAACTAATACACAGAGAAGAAAATATATCACGAAACAGACGCAAGAAAAAAGAAAGAAAAAAACAGAGAGCATGACAGAAACACAGAGAAAGAGAGGAAAATCTAGAGGGAGTTGAGAGTGAAAGAAAGGGAAGAAAGAGCGAAAAAGATACAGAGAGAAAAAGATAGAGAGGGAGATAGAGACAGAAACAAAGAAATAAATATAAACAGCGACCAAAAAGGAGATAGAAAAAAAACGAAGAGAAAGAAAAAGAAAGACAGGAAAGAACACAGAAAAATAAAGAGAAAGAAAGAAGACGGCCCAAATCCGCTGTTCCTTGGAGATTGGCACCACCATTGTGAAGCTGCCTTAATTTAATTTTCTTTTTTTCTTTTCAGTTGATTTCTTCGCGCCGCCCCACCGCGCCACTTTTGCGCGGTGGGGCGGCGCGTGCAGCGTGCGCCCGTGATTATGCAACCTAGGCCTTGCGAGTGCGAATTGCTATTCTTTGTTTTCCCCGCGATCTGCGCACGAAGCCTCTTGGCTTCAGTTTTGCTGAGTGGTCTGCGCAAGGGACGCTTCCGAACGTCGACCAAGATGTCCCGCCCAAAGCAGTGCAAATCTCTGACGTTGGAGAAAAAAAATGCAGCGGTGGCGACCAGCGGCTCACGCGATGTGCGGAGCAACTTGAGCACGCCTTTCTCCGGACCGAATGCGAACGCCAAGCTGGCGAGCATGAAGCAGTTTTTCCATCCGCAGTAATAAAATTTCTTAAATGCGAAGCATTTCTTTGCGAACTTCAGCGACTTTGAGCCTATCTATCTATCTATCTATCTATCTATCTATCTATCTATCTATCTATCTATCTATCTATCTATCTATCTATCTATCTATCTATCTATCTATCTATCTATCTATCTATCTATCTATCTATCTATCCGCCTACGACTTTGTGCTCTCCTGGCCGTATCGTTAATGGGATTTGTACCAAAATTGGTATGGCATAGCATGACTATATGACGAACATGAATAGCTGGTCATATCATGAAAATCATGAAAACTTGTCATGAAAGGTATGATTTATACGCCATCGCCGTAGTGCTCCTGAGGCCGTTTTCTTAACTTCATATATCAAAAAATTGGTACGATGAGACATTTCTGCATGACCAACATAAATAACGGGTGGTAATATGAAACTCATCACGTGCATGTCATGTACAACATGATTTACATGCCACACTCATGGTGCGCTGACGGCAGTTCCGCTAGCTTGATATACACCAAATTTGGTATTGCGTTACATCACTGTATGGCGAACATAAATGCCAAGTGGTCATATAAAATCATGACATGCCATGTGCAACATGACTTGCATGCCACGCTCATGGCACGCTCGCGGCCGTTTCGCTGGCTTGATATACACCAAATTTGATATTGCTTGACGTGACTGTATGAGGAATATAAATGACCAGTGGTAATATGGAAATGATATGTCATGTGCGACATGACTTCCATGCCACGCTCATCGCACGCTGGCGGCCGTTTCGCTAGCTTGATATACACCAAATTTGGTATTGGGTGACATGACTGTATGACGAGCATAAATGACAAGTGGTAGGCCTAATATGGAAATCATTACATGTCACGTGCAACATGACTTGCATTCCACGCTCATAGCACTCTCGTTGCCGTTTCGCTAGCTTGATATACGCCAAATTTGGTATTGCGGGAGGTGACTGCATGACGAACATAAATGACAAGTGGTAATACGGAAGCCATGACATGTCATGTGCGACATGACTTGCATGCCACGCTCATGGCGCGCTCGCGGCCGTTTCGTCGCTTGATATACACCAAATTTGGTATTGGGTGACATGACCTGTATGACGAGCATAAATGACAGGTGGTAGTATGGAAATCATGACATGTCATGTGCAACAGGACTTGCGTGCCGCTCATGGCGTTTCGCTAGGTTGATATACACCAAAACTGGTATTGACGTGACTGTATAACGAGCATAAGCGGCAGGTGGTAACACGAAAATCTTGGCATGCATGCCATCTGCACGCCATTTACATGCCGCGCTCCTGGTGCACTTGCGTCGTGTTCGCTAGCTTGGTATACACCGAAATTGGTATTGCTCGACGTGACTGTACGACGAACATAAATGCCATGTCCTAACATGTAAATCATGACATGCAAATTATGTACAGCATGATTTGCTCCTTCCTGGCTGCTTCGTATTACATCGATTCCCACAGTGCGTGGGATCTGCCGTTTTTTTCTGTGCATTCTCTTTCCTTTATTATGGTAGCCCTCGCGTGCAGTGGAGCTTTTTGCTAGCAGCACTGGCTTTTCTTTTTTATAGTGACGTGGCCACACATTTTCGGCGTTTTTTCTTAACTCGAAATACCACTTATCTCTAAAATTTTCCCGGAATTTACGACTTCGAGTTAACGAGGGTTTATTGTATATAATTCCCGTCAGTTCGTTTCCACGCCCACAGTTTCGGCGCCCTCGCGTGGTCAGAGCAATGAAAACCTTTCTTTCGTGTATTTTAATGCTCCGCGGGAAAAAATGACGATATCTCTGACAATGGAGCCAGTCCAGGAAGTTTTACCACATTCATAAACTACTTCAGCTTCGCTTTAACGTACGAAGATACAGGAAGCTGGTTTATCCACTGGCAGGATGCTTCTAAATGCGGACATTTGTGTCCCCAGAAACATGCAGAAACAGGAAGACCACGGAGATGACAACAAACTAGAAGATAAAGAAGGCTAATCCTCATAATGTTCTTATGTTCTGATCTTCTGAATAAACGGACTTCTAACCGTTGCGGCTCTTCGGTTTGTTCCGCTAACACAGTTGTCGTGGCGTCAATATGTGACGTCACCACATGACATCGTCGCTCGGCAACAGGACGGTCGATTACGGGGACAGTGCTACAGCGGTTACGGTGCAGGAAGCTTGCAATGCCTCCTATATTGGATGTAATGCAATCAAAGTTAGGTTAGGGGAGGTATGAGAGGATCGATATCTTCGAATGAGAAGAAAAATGAGTTGCACTTAAGGGCGAAGCCATAAATCCTGTAGGCCACAAATTGTAATGTTACACAAAGCAAGGCTATCAGCTAACTCTTTGGATCTCATAGCGCTTAACTCAATAAAACGTCGTTTGTATGAATAGGGCCGCTCTAGAGACCAAAGTTTTTTTTCGTGCTGCCAGTTCCCTATACGCGAAGAAAGCGTTCAGGGCACAGAAGGTTTATGAGCCGTCTCCTGAAGTCTTTTGTCGAGATAGCACGCGTGTCAACAACCGCGCCCCTCGAGCAACGCATCGGTCTTCTCTCCCCTGGCGTCCCTTCATGCTCCTTACGAAAGATGGGCATGACGTTTCCTCTCCACACCCTCAGCAATCCACAGCGGGCCAAGTTATCGATGCTATCCATATTGCTATCGAAAGCTATCTATGGTACCGATGCTATCGATAGTGGGTGATGCTATCGCATGCGCCCTCCCTGCGACGAAGACGGCGGGATTGTTTCATCTCCGCTTCAGCCGTGTTCCTCGCCGGCGCTCGCGAGCTTGTACTCGCGCGGAGTGATGCTATCAATTTGGACTTTATACTGAAAATGACGGTGACGGCGATGGGAATAACTCGTCTAGAGTGTCCATATAATTGCTAATGCAATAAAATGCCCTTCTCCTTCGAGTCGCATAAGGGATTCTGTGAATTTCTTTCTTTTTCTTTTTTTTTTTTTGTATTTGGCGATCCGGTATCTTCTCGTTCCAAGCTGGGCCGGCTGAGATGTTCGTCGAGAAAATCCTTCAGCAGAGTTAGCTCCATATGCGTGACTGCCACTTGTGCTGCACCAGAATGCCTAAGAGCTACTGCAAATACTTCCAGTTTTAGGATCCCGTAGGAATGACGGCTGCACTCAGTATTTAGCAGCGCAGTTTCGAGTGTGGCAATTCGAACTGGCACAATTCACCGTACATTACAAGCGCCCAAAGAAGCCCATTTAACTGCTCCTGGTACCAAGCTTATATTCCCCCCTTCATCG
>JALIZH010006941.1:0-10985 GCA_030522465.1 Rhipicephalus appendiculatus
TGATACGATGTTTGGCGACTGGGGTCTGTCGAATCCTTGACGACGATGAGAAGCAGTCCTTGAATTGCAGGAGCAGATTTTTGAGCTTGTCTTGCTTCTGCTTTGGGAGGCTGGGGTTGACGTCGAAATCTGTTTCGGGACCTCGATTCGTGGAAGAATGTTCGGCAGTATCGGAGAGGGCGAAAGCATTGCTGGTGTCCACGAATTTCTCGATGTTGGCGACCGTCGTACCAATGTTGAGGTGCCTATATTCGTGGCTGAAGTTTGTCAGTAGTACCTTTGCTTTGCCGTCGCGCAACTCGGCGATGCCTCTTGCGACGCAAATCTGACGGTTCACAAGCAGGTGCTGATCGCCCTCGACGACGCCTTCAAGATTAGCGGGTATTTCGCTGCCGACGGAAATGACGACGCTGGAAAGAGGCGGAACGGTGACCTGCTCTTCTATTACATTCAAGGCATGATTCTCCGGCGACGTGTGGGGCGGCAACGCTTTTCTGAAGTCAATGTTATCGACTCAGACCTCAGGTCGATGACGGCGCCGTGTTGACTGAGGAAGTCCATCCCCAGTATCACATCCCTGGAGCAGTGCTGCAGAATTAGAAAGCTGGCGGGCTAAGTCCGGTTATTGATGGTGACTCTTGCGGTGCAGACACCGGCCGGTGTTATCAGATGACCCCCAGCGGTCCTGATTTCAGGGCCTTGCCAAGCAGTCTTTACTTTCTTCAACTTCGTCGCGAAAGACCCACTGACGACGGAATAGTCGGCTCCAGTGTCGACGAGAGCGGTGACGTTGTGGCCGTCAAATATTACGTCGAGGTCGCTGGTTCGTCGTCGTGCGTTGCCGGTTGGGTCGCGGCGTCGGATCACGGCTGCGTCGAAATGTTGTGGTGCTTCCATGCTGCGTCGTCAGGTTTTCTTCCGTCCGCGAGGTTTCGTCGGTAGGGCTTCGTCTGCTTGGCGTCGTGCTGCACAGGTCTCGTCGCGTTGTCGTCGTCGGCGGCCGCGGAGGATCTTCGGCATTTCGTCGAACCTCAACCGCACCTCCATCGGTTGCTGCCCTTAGTTTCCCGGGTACGGGCTAGGTGACCGGCCCCGGTTTGGGCCAGTGTACTGCCGGCGGTGCGGTGACATGTAGTGGCCGGGCGACGGTGAGCGGCAAGGTCGTCGGGGCGTCCACTGAGCTGCTGCGAGGTAGTCGGCGATGTCTTGCGGTCGTTCACCCCGCTGGGGACGAGGCGCGTTGACGGCGAAACCGAGTAGGCCCCATCTGTCGGTACTGGCAGCGGCGGTACGTGTGCCCGGCTTCACCGCAGTGGTAGCATAGCGGGCGGTGGTCTGGGGCGCGCCAAACGTCGGTTTTCCCTAGGTGTGTAGCGCTGGCCGCCGGGAGGACGGTAGGGCGGTGGCGGCGGCGTCTGGCGACGGAAGTGCTGCGGGGCGGCATCTTGGTGTGGGCGCGGAGGGGGGACGTGACGGCGGGCAGCAGCAGCGTAGGTCATGGCTTGTGGCTGCAGTGGGGCTGGCTGAGGAACATTCAGTGAATGCTGAATTTCTTCTCGTACAACGTCTGCAATCGACGTCACTGCAGGTTGCGGAGAATGTTCGAGCTTTCGCAGCTCTTCTCGCACAATGGCTCGAATCATTTCACGCAACTCGTTGGAGTCGAGGGCATGAACAGCCGCGCTGTCTTGAATACAGCGGCGATTGTACTGTCCGGTGCGCATTTCCAGCGTCTTCTCGATCGTCGTCGCCTCCGACAGGAATTCCTGGACGGTCTTAGGTGGACCCCCGCATCAGCCCGGCGAAGAGCTCCTGCTTGACTCCTCGCATAAGAAAGCGAACTTTCTTGTCTTCGGTCATGGCAGCGTCGGCCTGGCGAAACAGTCGGGTCATATCTTCCGTGAAGATGGTGACGTTTTCGTTGGGTAGCTGTACCCGTGTCTCCAGCAAAGAAGCGGCCCTTTCTTTGCGGGTCACGCTCATGAATGTTTCAAGGAATGCGCCACGGAAGAGATCCCAGGTTTGAAGTCCAGACTCCCGGTTCTCGAACCAGGTCCTTGCCGCGTCTTCCAGGTAGAAGTAGACGCGAAGCAGCTTATCTTCCGAATCCCAGTGGTTGAAGGTGGCCACTCGTTCGTACGTCTCCAGCCAGGTCTCCGGGTCTTCAAACGATGCTCCATGGAATGTCGGTGGCTCCCTTGGCTGCTGCATCACGACCGTGGTGGGTGTTGGTACCATGGCTGTCATAGTTGCCGCAGTAGTAGTCGTGGCCTTGGTGTTTCGAGTCTTATCCGGTAGGGGCCCGAACTCTGGATGTAGCCCTCGTTGTCTGCGGCTAGCTCGCTGATCGAGGCTGGCGTCGACGTCTCCTTCACGACTGGGGCTGGGTTCACGACTTGACGGGGGCGTCCGGTACATGAACGAAGCAGCACCTCCACCAGATGTCACGTGGTCGTGACGTCGACGAAGGCAGCAGGCGACGTGTCCAAAATGAAACTGTTTATTAGGCCGAACTTGTGGCCGGTAAACAGAAAGTAGAATTACAGCAATACACGCTGGCACTGATAGCGGCGAACAGAGCGTCGGCCGGTGATCAACTGAACATCGTTGGAGCGCGCCGGCTTTTATGCATCACGCGTCGAACATTCTAGCCTTATCATTGGTCATCGCGCAAGCTCAGGAATAATCTCGAGTGGTCGCGTCTTGCGCGCAAATCTTAACAGAACGATCTACAATAATCGCGAAGGTTCTAGAACAATAAGGCGCGGTTTGAGCTGAGCTTTGCTGACGGTCTTCGTGGGCAAAAACCGAATACAACAAAAGTGAAAATAAGAATAGCGCGTGGCAATATCTATCAGTATAACCGTCTCCCGTTCGGATGGAAGAACTCCGGGGCGTGGTTTCAAAAGCTGATGAATAGTGTCCTGAAAGATTACATAGGCAAGTTCTGCAATGTGTATGTCGATGACATTATTGTTTACTCGAGGACGAAGGAGGACCACAGTCAGCACTTATCTGATGTACTAGAGGCATTGAGCCGAGCAAGACTCAAGATAAATGCGAAAAAAGAGTGAATTTTTTGCCAAACCGTGGTGTTCCTCGGTAGAGTCTTCAATGGGAAAACGAAAAGTACAAAAGAAGAAAGTGTGCAGAGAATTTCAAGCCTTGTCAAGCCGTATGATCTGCATTCCTTGCGAGTTTTCCTGGGTCTGGCGGGTCATTTCAGGACATTTATCAAGAATTACGCAACGAAAACGAGGTGCTTAACAGCACTGACACAAAAAGAAATTCCGTTTATATGGACCGAAGAGTGCGAACGGTGCTATTTAGATCTTGTTAAGATTATTTCGTCTGACCCTGTGCTTACATTAGCGGATTTTTCACTACCCTTCGAACTGTGTACCGATGCTTCTCACTACGGAACTGGAGCCGTACTCTATCAACACGACGTTCAGAAGCCCACTGGAAGGCAACAACAAGTAATTGGATATTACTCATACACATTTTCAAAGACAGAAGTTAACTATGCAACCACTGAAAAGGAGGCACTTGCTGTTGTGATGGCCTTAAGATACTTCAAGAGTTACCTAGAAGGCAGAAATTTCAAGCTTTTCACTGATAATCAAGCTCTTACGCACCTCCTTAAGCTGGCGCAGCCTAAAGGAAGGATGGCTCGGTGGATAAGTGAAATCCAGCAGTATAGCTTCGAAGTTTCGCATCGCCCGGGACTCAAGCATCGAGACGCTGATGCGCTTTCCAGATTGCACGTGCCAAGGGAAGCCAAGTGCGAGAGCGTAAACATGACGACGCTTTGGGAAGGCACACAGGATCTGCAATTTAAGAATGGTCGAATACACGTACCTGAAACAAGTGTGCCGTTAATTCTTAGACTGTACCATAATAGCCCGGAATCAGGTGGTCATGATGGTTTTTGGAGGACATACCGGAAGCTTACGCAGAGATTCACGTGGAAAAACATGAAAGCGGATGTTGCACGCTACATCAAAACATGCCACGAATGTCAGGTGCACAAAACCAAGTTCAAGCCAAGAGGGAATCAGATGGTTATGCCAACATACTCAGACATTCCCTTCGAAGTGTTGCACCTCGACTTCGCCGAGATAAAAAAGAAGGGCGAGGGCGTCAGAAAAACGCAAGCTTTTCTTGTGGCAGTGGATGAATGTACACGGTTCGTTGCTGCCAAGCCCGGAAAAGAGGACGCGAACTCCGTTATTCAGCTCCTTGAAAGAGGGATTTTCAAAAACGTGAAAGTTGTAGTGGCTGACAACGGACCGGCTTTCCGAAGTGACAAGCTCCGAGTTTGGGCACAGCAAAAAGGTGTCGAGCTTCGTTTTCCTGCTCCTTATCACCCCGAAGCCAATTCTCTCGCTGAAAGGGTAATTCGTGACCTGAAGACATTCATTGCACTCTACCCACAATTTAAGGGAGGTTGGAAATGCGCACTCGAGGCAGCAGTCTCACATCATAATCGCTCTTACACAGCTGGAATAGGATGCAGTCCACATTTTGCGGCTTTTGGAACAAGCGCATGGCTTGCGGCTGATAAAGAGCTGGATATCATTGGTAAAGTGTCACTCCGAGAAACACCATTGTCAGCAGAACAGCGGAAGAAGTACCGGTTTAATATGAAGAAAAACTTCGATAAACGACACATGGCAAAGATGCCAGACATTTTGCCTGGAGACATGATTCTGGTGCGCAAAGGTCTCGATGCAAAATCTCCGTTCATCGGTCCTTTCAGTGTGCTGAAAACGGCAAAACAACAAGGCATATTGAAGACACTCTACTACCAAGGCTTGAGAAGAAGAACAGAAGAGGCTTCGATAGGAAATGTTCTTCCGTACAATCCCAGGAGGGATGAAGACAGACGGTTGGGAGGATATGATGTTCCGCAAACTTAACCTAACCGCCACCGCAGAGCGACAAAGACAAAGTGAAGAGACCGTGAAGGGGGGGACAGAGGAAGAAGAGAAGAAAGAAGATGGCGATGATGTAGCATCAATAAACTACTGAAAGCGCACTGCTTTCGTGGACTTTTACAATATATATATATATATATATATATATATATATATATATATATATATATATATATATATATATATATATATATATCATTCTTGATATGTGAGCCCCCCTCCCACTCCCCACCCCCCCCCCCCCCCCGAACAAAATGTCTGGCTACGCCACTGCCCACAAGATATAGCTAGGGGGCAGGCTGCGAAATTTCGTGCAAATGTAATTATACCAGCTTAAGGGGACATGCTAGATGGACCAAAACAAAAGCGATTTTTAACACGAAAGTGTTTCATGCTGGGGTCCGCCAAGACTTCAAAGACGTATTCCCGTGCAATGATGTCGGAAAAATACACGCGATCACAAGACAAGAATGTGCCGTCAACGGGTGTCGAACCCGCGACCTCTCGCTCTGCGACAACCGATGTCGGCCACGCTATCCACTGCACCACGGTCACTGCTTTTTCTTTGTTGCCTTATATAGCTGTAGTGTGACCGTGGCGCATGTGAACACTGCGCCACTTTCACGCACTTTGCAGGCTTCTCAAACGCGCCTTTTATATCTAACACAGTCTTTTTACAGTGATCTTGCTAAAGTGAAGTAGGCCTAATGCATCATGACCGTGACATCCAAGATTAGTTCCTTCAACGCATCGTTTCTAGGCATCCGTCCCGTTAGGGCACGTTTCCAATAGGAGAAGTACAATTTTGTCGACGCATTAACGCAGAGCCAGGTGGTGACCTTACCCCAAGTGTTGGCCTTGCTCGTAGCATCCATCCATACCACGGTGTAAGAAAAATAATTTAGGTGTGGACAATCCGCCCCACTGCGCGTTTTGTTCGGCGCTTTCGTTCCCTCTAGGCCCCTAGGGCGCCTCTATGCCAGTGTTATTACAGATGAACGAAGGAAAAATGCATACAACGGTAACCTTTACTTAAAATATGTAAAGGATACAGAAAAATACCCAACACGCCATTGAATGTCATAACAAATGTTCCACCAATTCACTTAACAATATGAAAAGAAAATGAGCTATACCTAATTAAAGATAATGAAAAAATATTTACATGGAACGGAAAACAATTCACTAAAGACGACATAGCCCCATGCCACGACTTATGGGCAATCCATCCGGCGAATCTAAAATCAATCAAACATAATAAAAATCCCATCCATGCTGATATTAACATATATACCGATGGATCAGAACAAAATGGCAAATGTGGAGCAAGTTACGTGGTCATCGACAAAAAATGGCATTATACTAGAGACCAAAGTATTTAAACTACCAAACTACTCTAGCAACTTTGAAGCAGAAGCAATCTCAATCAGAGAATCATTAGGAAAAAATTAAAAACATGGATAGTTACAAATCTTACCAAATTCTAACAGAGACCTTATCTGTCTTAAGAGGCTTGGAAAATGTTCATAATACAAATTACTTCGTCTATTCTATCAAACAGAGTATATTATCGTTGCCAACCTACAACATATCGCTCACATACGTTCAAGCTCATAAAGGAATAACAGGGAATGAAATAGCACATGAATTAGCTAAAAAAAGATGCACGAGTGGAGAGAATGTTGAGGTACCAATCACATCAAAATTTATCAAAAAGAAACTTAAATAAAAATTTAGTGACAGATGGAACTCAGAATGGCATGAAATGGGTAAGAGAACATGCTTCTACGAATGGGTAAAAAATGTGAACAACCTGCCAGCCCATTTTCCATTGGCACATTGGGAAACGCAAGCGCTCTCAGCACATGGACGATTCCCTTACTACCTAAGAAGATTTGGCATCACCGAAGAAGAGGAGTGCAAGTGCGGACAAGCGGCCTCTTCGTTTGACCATTATCTGACCTCATGTTCAATTACTAAAAATGAAAGAGAAAAATTACAGAAATATTACAAACAGAGCATAGACAAGCATAAACCTGAAATAATTAAAAACAAAGAACAAATGTAAATTATAGAGGAGGTAGTCAAAACAGCTAATTAAAGCATTCTGACCGAATAATAAAAAAAATGAAAAATACAAAAATAAATAATAGTTGTTAACACTGATATAACGCCGTACAAGGAAGAGGGAGCAAAGCGAGTAGGGAAAACAATGAATAGGCAATAATCTCTATCCATATCGACTCATAGTAATGGGGAAAAAAAGAACAACTGTGCGAATCAGCTGTGTCCAAATGGTCCTATAAAAATACAGAAGCTGAAAATCTACACAACTGCCCGAGAAATGCTCAGAGTAAACTGGACCCCCTGACCAACAGGGCGGGCCTTTAAGCCTCTCCGAACAAACACCGTAACTTCGGTGTAATCGGAGCAGCGCAACCTCGAGCAAAAAATCTGCCACCCCTTCCTCCTTAGCTCTGAGGAACTAAGACCCCCTGGATACAAGGTGGGCGCACAAAAGCCCCTCCAACCGCCGTATTCCGTGCACTGGAGCAGGGCAACCTCGAGCAAATGCATAATCTTGCAAATAAACAAAAACCGCGGAGGAAACTTGACCCCCTGGAAATACAAGGTGGGCAATCAGAAGCCTCTCCAGGCGCTGTTCAATCGGTTCATAAGGAGATGTGCAAACTAAGAATAAAAGGCGGTGGCAAATCAGCTCTAAAGGACCTCCAGGACCCACCGGTGGGCAAATTAGAGCTACCTCGAAAACTTTGACGGGCAATGGACAATCGTGTAGGTCAAACCACAATACAACCTCTAAAGCCTTTACGAGGCTATAAAGGTATTAAAAGAAAATTATAAACAGAATTCAAAAGCTAACGCTTTTCACCATGAAACCATATTTCATCAGAAGAAAAAAAAAAAGAAAAGGGGATTGAGGTGAAGGGGCGAAGGCATTATATTGGAATTGTAGCGAAGCCTTGGAACTATACAGTGGGTCGTCCTCGATGTAGCTAGTGAAGGACTCGCCGGACTGCTGTGCTCGTTCACGCAAACGTTGTTCGGCTTGCAGCTTACGTACGGCAGGACGGCCGAACACGTCGACGACGGCGGTCTTAAAAGCGGACCAAGTCGGTTGAATGGAGGTTTATTGCAGAAAAGCCTGCATGGTAGGGAGGCTTCTGGGAGAGAATGATAAGAACAGTGAAGTCCACCCTACGGAAGATTCTTGGTCAGCAAAGGCTCACGCCTGAAGAGGTGAACACAGTCTTGTACGAGGTAGAAGCCGTGATAAATTACAGGCCTCTCACATACTTACCATCGTCACCAGAAGAAATGGAAGTACTGACACCAGCCCATTTCTTGACTGGTAAATGAATCACTGGCATTCCCTACCACAAACAAGAAATCAACCTTTGAAGCTCAAAGGCCACAGTAACAAGAAGATGGATTCATCGCGCACAGCTAATTGAACACTTTTGGAGAAGATGGAGAAAAGAGTGCCTTTTGAGCCTCCGTTTTGCGCACCATGCAAGTGTTGAAGCTCAAGATTCTGACAGTCTTAAAGAGGGTGAATTAGTGCTCGTCTATCAAGATAAAGCACCACTGCAACTTTGGAAGACTGGAAGAATCATAGAGCAGCACCGAGGACGGGATCGGAACATCAGAGCCTGTTCAGTGAAGCTAGCCAACTGCTCTGTCATACGAAGAGCTGTACAACATCTCTACCCCACTGAACTTTCGTTGTCTTGATGGCTCGAACTGCGCGCATTTTCGGGGGCGGAGACTGTTGAAGAATTCTTCTGTTGTGCAAGAGCGCGAGCGCGAGAGGACACAGAGAAGAAAACGAAGTTCAACGGCAGCGTTCGCCATGAACACGATGGCAGTGCTTTAGTCTGCTTGGGTAAATATATTCATTTTCTCTCTCAACTGGTCTGCTTATTCTACAACAGAGGCCTTGTGCGTGACGTTCTCGGGAAGGGGAAAGGGGGGGGGGGGGGTGAATAAAGGTCCAAACTGCGGACGCCAAGATACATGCATGTGGTTCCGCGAACGCCAGAGATAGGAGAGCGCATCTGGTGTTTTGACACACACAGGACAGAGGAGCATGCCAGCCGCCACAACACTTGCGGCTGCAGGAAGCGAGTGAAACGTCGACGCGAGAAAGTGGGCAATTGGGCAAGTTTGTACTTATTCGTGATGTTGAAGAGCGCATATGACAGGGGATGGTTGAAAGGAAAGCAGGACACTCACTGACTCGCAACTAACTTAACTCACATACGACCGAAAATATGTACAGTGGCGCACAAAAACACGGAAAGAAAAAAAAAAAACAAGAGAAGACTGTGATACATGCTACACATATGGTTACTTTGCACACATCATTCCATTGTGCTATCTAGATATGCTGATTCTCTTTCAGATAGTGCAATCGCAGGCTGGCAATTCACATCGTTATTTTTCGTGCAATTTGTGCTGCCTCGACAATAACCTCGAGTTCATATCTCTGTGCCTGTACCAAATCTCGGTGTCTGATAAATTCGGCGAACACTTGCACTGACGTCAGTGTGCCGTCAGCGCGGCAGTGAGCCTGGTGGGCGAAGGTGTCGCGATAAAAAGAACCAATAGAAAAGCACAAGATCAAAGGTGTGGTTGTTGTGTGTTATGCGCACAAATGTTCCCATGGCCTCACGACTTAGCGAGTCAATACGCGGAACAAGTTTTTTTTTTTCGGCTCCGGGCAAACTGTGTGCCATATGTCCGGCGGTGGATAGGGGGCTGAAGGTCGTATTCATGACTCAGCTAAAAGATGCAATGTGAACCATGTTCACATTGCACCTTTCAGTTTACTAAGTAATAATTTGAAAATTTCATATTGATAACTAGTCTCGTTTGTCAGATAATTTTTTTGCCAATTTCTCATTCAGTAGCCACGGGCGCCTAAATGGGGAGCCAAGTGCACGTGACTAAAAAAAATCAGAAGATAATTTGCTTAGTGCGGCATTTAAAAACACGCATTATTTCCTTTTTAACATAGCTGATCGACACTACAATGTGAAACACATATGAGTGTTAAGTAACTATCGAACCTCTTTTATGCACTTGCCATTGATGCGATGCCCTGCACGCTCGCGCAGAACATTTCCTGAAATGAAAATTATTGTACGCTAGCCACATCGGTTCATGGCGCTGAAAGATTTCAAATGCGAATCATTTCTAAGCGAACCAAAGGCAATTTAACCGTATCTATATATCTCTCTAGCCGCCCACGTCTTGCCGCTCTCGTGGTCATGTCCTTAATTTATTATGTAACAAACTTGGCACAGGGAAGACGTCAGTGTATGAGGAACAGGATTCGTAGAATCGTAGGTCATGACATAAAAAAGTCACAGTTTCACCGCAAGGGTGAAGCAATGAATGCGATAGCAAAAAATTGCAATGTTATACGAAGTGAGGCTGGCAGCTAACTCTTTTTGGATCCGATCTCACGCAACTCTAGAAAACGCTTGTTTAAGAGAATTCTCTTCGCGTTGAGAGCGCAGCACGTAGAATGGTACACCGGCCCCCCGCTGACGGCCGCCGAGAAGGGGGAGATAACGCGCGCGCCCGCGTCCGCGCTCGTAAAATCGAACGTCGCCCCCCCCCGCCCGCTGAAGGGGGAGATAACGCGCGCCCCCGCTCGTAAAATCGAAGGTCGCTCGAGGGACCCCCCTCGCGTCTTTTCACGCTCACGAACGACGAGCGGGGTTGTATATATACATATACATATACGGCAAATGACGCCGACGCCGACGGCGAAAACCAGCCGCGAGTGTCCATATAATTGCTATCGCAATAATAGTGCGGCTTCCCTGCCGCGTACGTCATAAAATCATTTCCACCAGTCATGTGCGGCGCAAACCTACATACAGTTGCGCGTGCATGGTGTGCGGGCCTGCGCCAAAGGTGATATCAACTCAGGTTTTGGAAATCCTAACGCGACAGCATGAAGCAGCCCGTGTCGCAGTAAGGAGCCCAAGTCAGTGTTGTCGAAGCGTGAAA
>JALIZH010006945.1:0-35249 GCA_030522465.1 Rhipicephalus appendiculatus
TACGTGTTCACACGGGGGATCTTCGATTTTCAGACCTCTGGCAGCTATCTGGCAGCCAGAGCTAGCCAGAGGGTCAGCGAGCTAGTTCCGGTCGGGGACAGGAAACAGCGTCGTGGTCACGTGTGTGGGGAACCCGAGACAGCCCGAAGCTGCCCGAAGATTGCAAAATCGAACGCTGGGACAGCCAGCGTAAACAAACGCTACCGTCGTGGCAGCAAACGAAACATTGCGCCGCTTGCGCGTTGATTTTTCCTGCATTGCCCGCTTGGAAATATGTGGCTAGGTTTGCCGAAGAGCTGAAATGATATCCTCGAGCAAACGCATTTGCGGTACGACCTCGTACGCTCGCAAGATCACGCGAAACTCGCCCCGTCCGCGAACAAAACAGCCAGCTGGCGCACGGCGCCTCGAGAACGATGCAAGGTGAGCTGCCGCGCCGCTAACGGCTTAACAAGCTCACGTCTGCTTAGTACATGTTACAGTCACTGCACAATCTCGCGAAAGTAACCGTGTCCCAACAAGAGCTCGAGGATATAGCTGCTCAGCTATCGCGTACTACGTACACACGCGTTGACCAACTTGCGTTTTTTCTTAACTTGAGAAATGCGGTGGTATCGGTACCACGAGTGCGCGTCATATCTAAAATAAACTTCTGCATGACGCGTTTTCGACTCGTTCTGGCAGATGTTGCCTGGGCCTCATTTCCACTCCTGAGTGGCACTTCCGAAACCTCATGTAGCTCAGCTTGCATTTGAGCCACTATGAGAACCGTGTCCAGGCCTACCATCCTCGCGAGCACAAGTGCTACATATTAGCTAACCGCTTCTGGTGTTGCTAATGCCCATGTTGCTGCTAGCATCGTTACGCAACTGTAAACAACTGGTTATATAAAACATATGCGACTGTTGAGCATATGTCTGTGCGTGCAACCTTTGTACATACCTTTAGCGTCATTTCGTGACGTTTCGCTCCATAAAAAATTACAACACAGTTACCTTCCCTCCGCATATATGCTTCGCACAACATCGATTCCCAAGGTACGTAGGATCTGCCGAATTTTTTTTCACGTCGACGCGTCGTAGCGTAACATAATACCATACCACATATACTGGCCCGTAGATAGAAGTAAGCTCGCACGCCGTTCGCGACCAACGAGCATCACACAAAAACAACTGTCGCGATCTCTGTTATTCAATCAGGGCATTCTATCACCATCGAAGACCGAATAGTTAGGTTCTGAAGAAGTTCACTCACGCGAACATACGACGGAGCGAAATGCTACTTCGACCACAATCGTCTTCGCTAAGTGCACAGAAAGCAGGCACGGTACCACAAACGAATACTACTACGAAAAAGATAAACTCGAAAGTTGTCTCCATGCGTGCGTACGAACGTGTACATAACTTTTGAGACATGTGCACGACGCAGTTAGCAGGCAACAGTTCGCCGCGCTGTTCACGGAAGGAAGCTTCACTGGAAACATAACAGAAGCGATAAACAGTAGCTTCAGATGGTCGCCGCCACTCGTAATCGCCCCATCTCGCACGGCGGAACACGCTTTAGAAGATAACTCCACGCGTAATGACAAGCGAAGGCGCAGTCCCCAAGCGCCCACATTGCCCACATTGCAATCCGCCGAGTCCTCACAAAGATGGCGGCAAGCGCGTATCGTCTCTATTCGGCGTCTGCTAGCCCAAAACCAGCCCAAAACCTTCCAGAGAGCTTCCACGACTAAATTGTCCTGGACGCTTCTGGCGACCCTCGAGGCTCCCCGCGGGTCCCCAGAACCGTCCAACCCGAGAAAAAACGAACGCCAACCGGAAGTGCGCCGCGGGAGGGGCGGAGCAACCCGAGAAAATCGAGCGCGCTCTGGCTGACTCTGGCAGCCCGCGGGTAGCCAGAAGTGGAAAATCGAAGAGCCCCACGGATGAAGCACTCCGTACAAGCGATAGGTTGGTGGTTGGTGGTGCGCTTTTGTGGCTCCACGAAGAAAGGTAGGTAGAGTACTGCAATTTATGAGCGCCGTCAAATGCTTTCATTTCATATACGGTGGGCTTTCCTTTATTGTCACGAATAATCACTACGCAACGTGTATATCGTCAAAAAATTGTATCGGTCATTTTGGATTGCCATCTACAGTTTATCAGAACGCACTGGGTCCTCAAATAAATGTTTCGGAAAATTCAAGGCTCTTGAAATTTGCATAAAGAGGAGAACACGATAGTGCTCTGTGACACTGTTGGCCTACTCTTCTCAATAGCTAGTGGGGCTTCGCAATACTGTCGTTGAATGACAGCGGCACGTACAATCCCGAAGTGCCTGTGGCACTTCGTGATGTCTCAGGTGGGTCCTCGAGGGTATCACTAACACGAGCATGAAGAATGCACTGACCGATGAGGTTCACAATAAGGTGCGAACAGCGCTCGTCTGGGTGTCGCAATGCACGGCCTTTCACGTCGTCCAAAGCGGTTGCGATGGCGACGGAAGGATTGGAGAAAAGAGTGTCTCGTTCGACAACTGCCGGCTCAAGTTGATCCATAAAGAACTGATCTTCTCCGTGCGGAGAGGCCTCAGACGCAAGTGGCATGCTTCGAAGCGTAACGTTGACAACCTTCTCGCGTCGAGCAAGTTGCGGTCGCTCTCGCATAAACGCGCCCGTGATCAAATTAATCTGCCGAACACGACTGAGCTTGATCTTCCTGTAAATGCGATCTTGTAGGAATGTTCTTTGAGTGTAATTCTCAAAAACCCCGCATGCGTAAGAACGATTCGTCAAGGTCATCAGCCAAGCGCGAAAAGTCTGAAGGACAACCTCACAGTAGACTGTAGGAGTCGTGCCGTTCATAGCGACATACATAGTAGAGTGAGAAGTACTTTCGGTTGCTGTACGTTGTCTGTGTGGTACACATCGCAGACGCATGACGACATTTGCATAATGTGGCGACAACATCATGCCAACTGTCATTTGGATTGTAGCACACGACCATCCGCTGTGAACAAATTCATATTCTCTGCTCCGCTAGGGTGACTAGTGCATTCTTTAGTAGTCTGGTCAATTGCCGAACAGAAAACGCAGGGCATGGAAGAACCGTTTGTCCTGTTATCAAGCGCCCCGGCAGACGGAAGTGACGGAGGCTTCCGGAAGCTCTGATTAACACCGCTTCTAGTGGAATTAACCCTGCATTCGAGATCTGTGGGCTTCTCTCTTGGCATTCGACTTCGATTCACAGAAAGTGAATCAAACGCGCCATCTCCTCTGGCGAACAGTGTGTAGTGCTGGCGTCCATTGAATGTGAACCTGACTCCAGGCTCTGGCGTTTATAGTATTCAACTATGATGTCAGCAGGGATAACTTACCTCGCTCAGCATGGCTGCGTTTTACTTAGCGCTAAATCCAAGGTTCGCGAGTCCTGTCTGGTTCCCTTGTGCTTCGTCGTACAGCTTCCGCAATGCGGATACGTCGCTCGACGACCTGACAGGTTTTAGCCTGCGGAGCCTCTCCCTATGCTTCTGCTCGATTAACTTCGCGTTTACAGATCTCTGTTTTGTTATTTGAAGTGCGTCGTGGTACGATGAATTTGTGACCTGAGTTCTCGCGGCTGTCTGAGCAGCGGCTCCGTCAATTAGCGATGTAAGATAGCGGGAGCGATCCGCGTTGTGCAAACTCGGGTTCTAGTCCAGGGAGTCCCATAACATGCCCCAAAACGGTTGTCATCCAGTTAAACTGGCCATCGAAGCGCGAAAGTTCTATCTTTGGCAATCGTGCGCCAAAACAAGGTTTCAGGTCACGTCGATTCCCTCTCTGAGGTCGCTGGTGGGTCCCCATCAGTGCTTGCAGGCGGATGCGCCGTCGAAGCCGGTGTGGTAGAGCTTGAGCCTGTCCATGTGGTGCTCGACCAGGGCCACAGCGCGGGTAGCAGCGTCTTATATTTCATGACGGAATCATAGTCTTCTGCCACCTACTCATCTGTTAGGAAGGTTTCCAGCTCGGCAATCAGCGCAGATAACTCCGTCTCGACCGCCTTTCACCGGCAGTGGATGACTGCAAGCATCGAGAGATCCAACTGTTGTTATTGGATAAGCCCCTCACCTCGTTCACAATCCTTGTACGCTTGGATGGACGTGATGCCCACTTGTTCTTGGCACGCTCCATGAAGATATGGTTGCAGAAAGACAACCGAGATTGGAAGCGACAGCTCGTGGGATGAAAGCCGGCTTCCCGGGAATCGGCACGTAAAATTATGGGGGGAAAATGCCTTCAGCAGCCTTTATTGGCACACTGCGCAATGCCGATTGAAAATGGCGTCTGTAGAACAGTCGAAACCTACTGAAGCATCCAGTCCATTATTCCTCGTCTTCGTCTTTCTGTCCACGCTGAGCACAAATTTCAGCAGTGCCCAAGACATCATAGTTCTGCCGCCGGCGAATTGCACCCACTATACGTCATTAAGACAACGCGCATATGCACAGCAGCGCAATTAGTTGATTCTGTTGTTCATAAGGATTATTATTTATTCATTTGTGCTTTGTAGTTGGTGGACCTTCAAACGAGCCACTCGTTGCGCAATACACATGTTTTGACGCCTGGGACTATTTTACGTTTCTGTCAGGCAATATTACACGTGTGAGAGAGACTGCGTGCTCTTCTAGGATATTCTCGCGAAATATGTCCAAGCACCACCGTAGCTCTCAGGTAGGACACGTGCTTACCACGCAGGAGACCGGGGTTTGAATTCTATTGGCACCGGAGGTTTTTTTAGTATTCTTGATTTTGCGTCGATACCGAATTTTCTCACAGACAACCCAGAGCTTTCGCTCAAAAGTAATGACACTGACGTCGACTCCAATATATCAGCAAAACTGCCTACTTATTCAACACTGCGACCACAAAAGGTTTAATTGATGAGAGTTACATAACTAATTAGGCGTAATATGAAAAGTACCCTGAGGCCGCCACATGAAGGCAAACCCTGTGTCACCTGTTTCATAAGGTTGTGGTTAACCAGTGTTAAGAGTACAGATTTTGAGTACCGGGGCCCTAAGGCGCATGAGGACGCAATAAATTTGAGATCCACTAAGGAGCATGCGCTGAAGCCAGACCTCTCTTGTGCTTTTGGGCTCGTATGTGCCAACACACAAAAATCGAAAACTGCCATCGCCCCCAAGCCGCCTTGGGCGGCCAGCGAAACGACGCAGACGCAGTGCGCGCCACGACGCAATAGGACCAGCTTCTCGCATCATGGTGGTTCGTGCATCTGATCCAACGCAGACTACGTTTAACTCATGTCTCATACTCCGCTCGTCCTCCGAATGCAAGAGCAGCCTATCCAACCTACTTTGGGGACCCAGTGTTATGGGTCCCCAATTCTGAAAAGTCTAATGTATGGCTCTAGTAGCGCGACCCAATCTGCGTACCATTATGACGCAATACAGGGTCGCGATGAAGTAGCCTATCGTGAACGGCTGCAGAGCACAGCGCTATACATTTCTTGTTTCCGGGCGTCGTTGAAGACAGTAGACGTTGTAGAAAAGAAAGATAATTAACTTAAACATCAAAAATAACATACCACACAGGCAAGACTACGCGACACAGACGAACGTCAACGTCGTCGTCTTCCACTGCTCACGCTAGAAATCACACTTTTCATATAGGCTCTAGTGATGTGCCACCATCCGGCCTTTCTGAAGACCTTAACGCTCCCGTTAAGGTGATTTCAAGAACGTGCCTTCACTGAATTCGCACACAGATGGTCGGCCATCATCCTATCCGACTACTAACTAAATGACAGATGAAAAACAAGACATTTACTGAAACCTGACATCCTGACGCAAATTTCAGGAAAAAAAACAAAGCTTGCAAGAACTATATTAATAGCAAACGCTGAAGATTTTATCAGAGTCCACAACCCTTAACACTTCCAGTTATATTGACTGGCTTCACGATGCGGGAATCCAGACATAAAATAAGACAGAAAAATTGGAGGACCCTTAAGCTAGTTCAACGCGACAGCGATATCATGTCCCTTCGTGCGTACTTCAATCACTTAGTGCATGCTATGTAATGGGTAGCATGCTTTAAACCACGAGCAACTATGCGCGGGAAGTGCGGGAAATGTTTTCGCACTTGCTATGCACCCACTTCGTGGTCTAAACGGAACACGCGCAGTAACGTATGTGCCTTTTGTAATGGGTGGACGACTCTGAACCACAATATAGTCATGATATTCACATCTTCTGACGCCCGAAGGCAATGTACGCTTGTACCACGCAATATTACTGCGATATTGCATGTTGTATTGTGACGCATGTATACAGGACGCATGTGTTTGTAAATCATGAAAGTTCTTTTCACTGCATTTCCAAGCATAGGAAGTTATTTTCAATGTAATCCCAAAGCAGAAGCGTGGCTGCGTGGTATAACACCTGCTTACCACGCAGACGGCCTGGATTCGATCCTCATTCTGAACCGGAAATTTTTATTATTTATTTTATTGGACATCTTTCTCGATTTTTCGGTCAGGGACAAGATGGAAGATGTTTCGCTCACAACCAACGACGCCGCCGCCAATGCCGGGATTTCGGCAAAACGAGTTCTTTAAGGCTATCGCTTTAAAAGGTGTTTTGTACGCAACTAGCGCTTGTCACAGTAGAACGATAGGCACACAATGGAAAGCAAAAGTCACTGTTAATCTCAGAGTCCGGCCGGTAATGCGCGTTCGTGTTGTGGAAGTTGGCGTACTGGGTTTTCTTCCTTCTCTTGGTTTAATGGCTGCTTAAAAGACCGCCGCGATTACGATTATATTACCTGCATTTTCTAGCTACTACCATATGGTAGTTTAACTGCAGATGTAGCAGTGGAGATGCCACCGACATTACAATTAGGTGACTGGCAATTAAGTGTATGCTCAAACGAGGGCTTCCACTCAAATATTGTTCGTCCTTGTGAGCTTCCAGCTTTCTGCGCTCTGCCTTGTTTGGTTTCGCAGGGTACATGCCCAGGTAGTGACAACATGGAACGAGTTGGTCATCGGAGGTCAAAGGAAATCTCCAAGTATATCTATTCCCTGTTGGCTGGTGTTTGTAAGGAATGTACTATTTCGCATGCAGTGTACATGGGTGCTGTAATTTATTCTCGAAGACAACCCAAGGAGCCAGGAGAAAAAACAAATAAAGTTTGTGCAGAGTGGTCGCCAGGTAAACGGGATTGCTGCGGCCACTGATTCTCGGAAGAAAAGGCGCGGGGAAATTAGCGTCATTCTTCAGCATTAAAGCGGAGCCAGCCCTGGAAACTTAATTGACGGCAACACGACATGACGCCTGTGTCATAGGAGTACATAGGTATTTTCTATTGCTTACTTATATCATGAGATCGCCTACACCCCTAGTAGCACCAAATGTTGGCACAACGTTGCCACAACACTGAGAAAATTTATTAACCTTGCGGGAACATTGTCGCAACGTAATAAAGGGACTGCAACCTCAATTGCGGTTGCTCCGACATTAGTCGTATGTACAGTCTTTTTCCAAATGAGTTATAACTCCTTGTGTGGCTCTGTGGTTGAATACCTAACAGCCACCCCTGGAGGCTAGGATCGGTCAACGCTGTTGCTGTCATGATTTCATGCCGGTATAAATATTAAATCAAGAATGTCTCTTTTTCCCCGTTACAGTGTAGACCTAATCTGTCAATCACTTGCAGAGTATACCTGCATACCGCGGCCCGTAGTACACGGGTATGTTTAACAAATGTCTGGAGGAAAGGGTTTCAAGATGTACGTGAAAGCATATTCAAGTTTTTCAAGACATAACCAGACACTTATATTCGTAAGACGCTCTTACCCTGGCACGCCAACCTTTCAACTTACGATGTTAGCAGACGACGACTAAAGCACCCACGCATAGGTGGCTAGACAGACAGATGCGTACATAGAAATGTTCAAAGTACCTTTGGTTTGTTAGGAACACCCTACAAGAATGTCGTGCACTGGGAGGACTTTGTTTACGCCCGTAATATGGTGTGACAGAATCTCAAAATCTCACGAAGCCGCAAAACATGTGTTTGGCGCAACCAATGGGTCATTCGGAGCTGCCACCTCATTACAAACTTTGCAGCTTACCGATGGGCTTAGGGAGGTCCCATTACCGCTTCGCAGTGGGCACTTAGCAACTGTACCCTCTAAGGCAAAAGTGTGTTAAAAGGGTGTGCCGTTCGTCCTCTTGGGGACTAATGGGGCTGCCACACCCATTAGTCCCTTTAAGGACTAACAGCACGGGTCTAACAGTTAGTCCCCTCAAGGGACTAACATTTAGTCCTCACATTTACACCCTTGCGGGCAACCGTTAGTCCCCACAGTTGCACCTCAAGGGACTAACATTTAGTCCTCACATTTACACCTTCGCGGACAACCGTTAGTCCCCACAGTTGCACCTCAAGGGACTAACATTTAGTCCTCACATTTACCCCTTACCGGTCAACCGTTAGTCCCCACGGTTGCACCTCACCGGACGAACGGTTGGTCCACTCAAATGCTCCACTGGCATGAACTTTTTATCCTCAGTTCAAATGATGCGTTAATCCCCACGGATGATTTTGCACAGTTACTCTCTGCAAGGCTTAATACTTTTCTCGCGTGTTTTTCTCCGCAGTCAGCAACAAATGGCGTAGAAAAGAACACGCGAAAAAACATTTAGTCATGCTTGTTTCACTGCTTTCGCAGTCACTGCAACAACGTAAGACAAAAGTGAGACAATGAAATGTTTTATTTTTCTATATACATATTAAGTTTCTGCATTCTTTCCAGATGTCAAATTCAGGTCCAGCCGCGTTGTCATATCTCGTACAGTCGTCTTGGTCAAGCTGCTCCAACGGAAGCGACAGATGACTGGCATTGCACGCACAAGCGCAAGCAGCCTTCTGCACGTAGTGGACAACGGCTGCACCAAAAGAATGCAAACAGTTAAGTCACATGTGACAGCGAGGAAGATGCACGCACGTGGCAAATACGTGCAATGTGAAATAAATATGCACGTCTAAAATATGGCATGCAAATATTTCCACCGCGATGTCATACATAATCGAAAACGCATTTCGAGTCATATAGCGCAACAGCTCAAGTGCGGCAGCCGCAGCCATCATGCGCCGCGACCGCCGAGCCGCCAACGAGTCGGCGAGTTCTCTGCGAGCGGCGTCGTATACAGCTGAAGCAAGCGAACGCGGGGCTGAACGCGGAGCTTCTGCCGCCAGCGAACCTCGAACAGAGGAGCGAGCGAACGCGGAACCGCCGCCACGAACGGCACTGAGCTGCTTTCGAGCGAGCGCCGCGGAAATCGACGGTAACGTCGACAAAATTTCACAAAGTTCGTGGATCGAGCGGCAGAGTACACGAGCGAACGCGGGGGCCGCCGCCACGAACGGCGCTGAGCTGCTTGCGACCGATTGACGGGGAAGCCAACGGTAATGGCGAAAACTGTCCACAGAGTTCCGAAGCACAGCTAAAGTCGGCTAGCTAAAGCACCCGCCAGTTGCCGGTGCACTTCAAGCGCGCGACATACAACCGAGCTCGTTGACGGCAACCGCAATGCGTTTTGGACGAGTCGCACCGCAGCGGCGAGGCCTCTGCCCAATATCGCGAGCCCGCAGCTCATCACCGCGGCGAGAGCGTCCAGGCGGCCGACGGCAATGGCGGCCAATTTTCAGGCAGTCACAAAGCACAGGCGAGCGGACGCCGAAGCCGACCTTCGCGGTGCATTTCGTGCGCGCGATATATACAACACGATCGAGCCGGTTGCCAACTAGCGCGATGCGCTTCGCGCAAACGACAGGTACGGAAACATAAAGTATGATCACTTACTTGTGAAATAATCCAGCGCCAACTTCTGCCCAGAGTCGGATTGAATTCATGGATCCGATAGGCCTATGTCTTCTCGGCCGCCATTCCCAGCCGGTGTCGACGCAGTGCCGTTGCTACGCCAGCGCACCGTGGCCGGAGAAATACAGCGCGGCGTCTCGGCGAGTCGAGACCAGCTCCGAACTTCATGGTTGCGGCGAAACGTAAAAGCAGCACCGCACGCTCATCCACGCATACGCGGCATACGTGTTTATCCAAGGCACCGCGGCGTAGTTCCTAAATCATCGAACTCTCCGAGCGCGACACAACCGCCAACGCGCCTCCATGAAAACAAGTGAGAAGACTGACCAAGAGCGAGGAGGACGGTTAGTTCCCTTGACAACGGTTCGCACACGTGACGTATCTCCCGCGCGTTTCATCCCTTTGGTGCCTTTGGAGACTAACTGGTTTGCACACGGCACGCATCCCTCAGTGGTTACTCCTCAGCGGTCTATCCGTTCATCGCGCGCGCCTATTGGGCTCCGTTACTCCTCTTTCGGGTAATTTTGCCTTAGAGTGTACTCGCAGTAGGCATTCCATAGGATGTTAATTTTATTCCCACAAACGGTCCTTTCCTAGCAGCACGGATCGAGGCGATGCGCACAGAGCCCGATTGCCTTAACGGGTTCTGGTGTAGGAGGCGAAACTCCAGCGTGCTTAAAGATTACCTTTACTTTTAGTGGCGAAGCTCCTTAAGGCCTAGCCTTGTTGGCGACCGCTTCCGTCACGCCACACAAAGCCGAAGCCAAAACTGAGCTGTACAAATAAAAATGAAAACATCTGTGTAAAAAACGATATTATCTGTACAAAAATAAAGTATATGCCAGCACATTAAAAAGGCTGTTAACCAGAACAAAATAAGAGACCACAACGCTGTTCAAACGGCGGCGTTTAAGCACCCATCAATCAAAGCATACGACAAAAAAAAAGGTTGAACAATACACCAATATCAATCATAATTGTGAAAGAAAAGTATAAAACACCTAGAAGCACTAACCCTTTACAGCCTACTAGTCGGCCGTTACAAAGTAGACATCATGAATCTTAGCGCCTAATTTCTTCGTCGACGCTCACTGTCCGCTGTCATGGGTGGCCTCCGCACGGAGATGATCAGTTCTTTAAGGATCAACTTGAGCCGGCAGTTGTCGAACGAGACACTCTTTTCTCCAATCCTTCCATCGCCATCGCAACCGCTTTGGACGACGTGAAAGGCCGTGCATTGCGACACCCAGACGAGCGCTGTTCGCACCTTATTGTGAACGACGTGGGTCAGCGCATTCTTCATGCTCGTGTTAGCGATACTCTCGATGACCCACCTGAGACATCACGAAGTGCCACATGCACTTCGGGATTGTACGTGCCGCTGTCATTCAACGATAGTATTGCGAAGCCCCACTAGCTATTGAGAAGAGTAGGCCAACAGTGCCACAGAGCACTATCGTGTTCTCTTCCTTTATGGAAATTTCAAGAGCCTTGAATTTTCCGAAACATTTATTTGAGGACCCAGTGCGTTCTGATAAACTGTAGATGGCAATCCAAAATGACTGATACAATTTTTTGACGATGTACACGTTGCGTAGTGATTATTCATGCCAGGACGGAAATGGTCATGCCAGGACGGAAATTCCAGGAAATGCTTTGGTCATGCCAGGACGGAAATGGTCGAGAACAGCATCACAGGTGGCCGCGGATGAGACCGGCAGAAGACTATCGTCTTTCGATGACATTTGCAGCGAAGCACGCAGATACGCGGCCAATTTTTTTGGATTATCATCATACTTTTGAGACAATTATATAGGAGTTGAGGCACTAAACGTTGACTGTTGTGTTGTTGGAATATCAGGGTGTCATAGCTTACAAGAAGGCAAAACCAGCCATCCTATATGTAGTACACTTGGCACAAAAGGTGTCATAGGTGATGTGAGTGCAATTTTGCAGCCGTAGTGCCTGTTGTAGAAAGAGGACTCTGACGGGGCTTGGTTTGTCCGGAAGCGTCGGTCGAGTGCAAACCGAGGACTACGAAGAGGGGTATGCTGCAGTGAAAATGATGATGATAGTGAGCCGACTAAAAATGTAATAAGTTCTGTACTCAATGGGAAAGACGGGACTTGAAGACCATGTTACAGCAGAGTGAGTGGTCGAATGTGGAACACGATGCAAAAAATTTAGTTTTCACTCTGACAAGAAAAACTTGATAATTCTTGAAAGCGATGTGATCGTGGTTCTTGTTTCGGCAAGTAACCTTTTGCAGGGGAAAGAAGGCTATGAGAGAAAAAAAATGTGGTCGGCTTTCACTGCCCTCCCTGCAAATGCATAACCAGCGCTGTGCAGTTTTATTAGAAAAAAATGTCACAGTTCCGCCACTAGAGCCAAGCAATAAATGCGACATCAAGATATCAGAATGTCACACCAAGAACGACAAGCAGCGCGATACTTGCAGCTGCGCGCCGCTGCAGCACAAGGGACGCTCGAAAAGAACGCATAGGACAAAGGACAAGCGGACAAGCGTGAACTGTCACAGTTGATACGTCTTTGTGTTGGAAACAACGCGCTGCAAGTGTCCACAGTGCAGAAGTCGACACTGTTTGATATTTATTTTTCTTTTAAACTGCGGCACGTGGAATTACTTTTATTTGTGGAAGGATAAGAGATCTTCCTCGCAGGGTGGAGTCATCAGTTCAGGGCCCCATTGGCATGCGTCACTCTATGTGGCCGCTGGATCAGCCGACGCTGCTGTGCGGCTCTGAGCTGGTCAGAGCAGTCTCCCAAGTGGAATGTAAGGGGAAAGGAATAGGGGGCAGACCGGTGGGTGTGGACATTCCTACGTGCACGGACAGTTGGCGCAGTATGAGGGATACTGTGTGGGGTGGAAGAGGTGAAGCATGAAACAGCAGGGGAATGGAATAGTCTGAAGCGGCCGCCACGCAACAGCTTAGTCTTGCTTGAGTTATTTGCGTGGTGGTGGGAAGTACGTACTTTGTCTGTAATTTTCTAGCGTTTCAGTGTAGTTTAATGGCTCTGTTTGTGCGTCGTCTGCTCTTCCGGACAGCTGTTCCGATGTCGCCCGGTTTGTGAGATCTTGAGTTGCCACATTCCCGCGTTCATTGCCACATTACCGCGTTCATTGCCGCATTACCACGTTCGTGTAGCAACGATGAAAATCACGCCTGTCCAGTATTCAGGCCCAGGGTATTAGGTTGCACCTAAATTAAAATAGACAATATACTCTTACTCCCCAAGAAAGAAAACTCACTCATTGCGCAATGAACGTGTGTTGGCGTTTGGCGCGATTCTATGATTCTGCCACGTGATATGATTTGTTCGGCGCGAAAGCCCTACGTGGGTGCGCACGCGAAACATATGAAGATTTACCGCACTTCCAGATAGCAGCCTATCTGCCCACATTCCGATATGTAGGACGTTTTAAAGAACAGGGGCCGAATTCACAAAGCTCACTTACGATCAAATTTTCGCGCAAGAGAAATTTTGTCGCGTAAGTCGATTCACGAAGCCAAAAAAACCTCGTAAGAGGCCGTAGTTATCACATCGGCCGCTGCGATAAAGCGCGCTGCGAGTGTTCAGGAACATGCCAGTGATGGTGATGCACTTGCTACATTTGCTGACGTCACCGAAAAAGGCTCGTAAGTGGATTCACGAAGGAAAAAAGTTCCGCAGAAACAGTGTGGCTACGAGGAAATGCTAAGAGTGGTCCGGACAACTCTTATGAACAACATGGCTGTTTAGAACATGCAACGTCGGTGGGGTATTTGGGCACCATGGCTGATTTTCAGCTAGTTCGCGGCCATATAAGGCTGCGCGATGATTGGTGGCATATTTTATTTTATTTTGGCGCTTTGAGTTTCGTGCGTTGTTTGCTTTGTACGCTGTGGACAGTATTGACACTCGCACTCGTCCAATAAGCTTCGTGTCGCAGTAATTAAGGAAGCTTATTGGTTGTCCGGAGCGAAAAATTATCCAAGCAAAGACTCGTGGTTGGATTAAAACCAAAGTACTACGTGAATGGTCGGTGAAGTCGGAAGCGGCGCGCTATTTGGTCAACACTTTTTGTTATGCTGTTGTGCTGCGTCCCACTTCCTCCAATGAGAGGTCCAATGTATGATGATGTACGCAGCATTGGTGGAAAGTACCACCAAAGAGGTTCACAGGACGACATAAGCTGCTCGCTATTGGAAATAAAAATGAACCGAAGATTTATTACGTGGTTCCACAACTTCTCTAGTTGGATTGGCTTTAACTACCCAATAGGCACGTTGTCTGAAATGCAGCTGTCGCTATGCACGTTACACCAATCCAGGGCGGGCTCATACAATGCAAATCACAGCATATTGGACATTTTCACGATTCTGTGTGAAATCACAAACAAATTCAGCTTTTCGACCTTCACTGTTGAGAAACCCAAATGGAACGCGTTTGTATGGCAAGCAGTCAGAAGAAATGGCTCCAGTAATTTGAAATGACACCGAAAACGTGTGCGAAAGCTCGCGATTCTCGAGTATATATAAGCAAACTATATTACCGAATTCATGCCTCTTTGACTTTGAGCTGCCATTTAACCTGGCGTGAGCAAATAAATTAACGCTGTTTTCATCCGCTGATATGTATTTTGCTCTAAGAAGCGACAGATTGGCCCGGAAATCAAAGTGTTGCCACGGCGAAATCCCCGCTGCAGGTGCCCAGTGTAGCAGACGACAAATGCTAGCAGACGACGGCTTGGGCGAGAGGCGCATTGTGATTGGTTGGGAAGCAGTATTCTCGACATCAGGTCATCTTATGACGTTGCCAAAAGACTTCTTTCATCGCGCAGCCCTGTCATATTCGTCATATCTTCCCCCTCGCACATAAGACCAATTTTTATCTCGCCATCAAAAACGCGCAAGAGCTATCTACGAGTTTTCTTAGCGCGTGCTCCTGCTGCGTAGTTCGCCAGAACAACATGGCGTCGTAAACAGTGTATGCGTGTGGGTGCGAAGTTTCACAAACGCTTCTCGCTTGACTTCCTTCAGCGTTCGACTGGATGTGTTTCGACTGGACGGTGCGTCTAAGCCGTGTGAAAACCAACGGCAGTGTCTCTCGGTGTACGGTGAGGCGTAGCGAAGCTTGTGCCTCGGTGTGTTTATGATGCGGCGATGGGCGCCTCTGTATCGACGGCAACTAGCGCACGAGGAGCCTGCAATGTGTGTTCGAGTTTCGGTGACAGTTCGTTTGCTTCGCTTTCCAGTTTCTCAGTTGGGTGCAGTGCGGCATTTCGAATTGACAGCGCTTTGGCACGTTACTTGAGTGATCCCGAGTGCGTACGGTGACGTATGAATTACGTGCTGTATTCGCTTATTGCTTGGCCGCTGGTTAGCCCGCGCGCTGCTATTTTCTCGTGAGCAGTCCAGGAAAAGGCAGTGTTTGAAAGTGGAACAATCTGTGTTGTGAACATTGGTGCTGTGTTGACATTTCCAAGACTCGTGAAGAGGCTGTGCTCGTGTGACAGAAGATTAAAAGACAGCGTTGATGATTGTGTTTTGCCCTGTGAAGTTGCGATGGTGCTTTACGAGTGCATTAAGGACTTGCCGCTGGGCTTCGCGTATTATTTTTTAACTCGTTATTTCGGCTTTTTGTGCTCATCGTAGTCCAAACGTCGTAATGTGTCGAATCGAAGTCGCTAGCCGATACATTCTCTTGTAAGTGAGGCTGCTTTGGCAGCACGCCTTGACTGTTCTTAGGTGAAAATTTTGAGTTCTACCTGGCAGCGAGAGCCCGTGAACGTCAGTCACGCTTGCCTCCCGAAAGAACACACTTTTCACCGGTGCCTTGCCTTGGGTGACGTCGTAGACCAGCGCCTGCTAACTACAGGTATTCGAGTCCATCAGACACGGTGTTATGCACGGCACTGGAGCCTTGACTACAGCGGCTCATGGCGAGGCCTCACGCTTTACCAGTGGACAGACACGTCATGCTAGCCTTGCATTTCAACGTCAACGGCAGCTTCCAGTCCACTTGCCTGTTTGCCGCAGAGCGCATTCCATTCCTGATGACACTGACGGCTGCTAATCGGTCTGCCACCGGTGAGTTAAACTTGCGCAGCTAATTTCATTGCTATTCACGTAGTACTATAAAGTGTGGAAGCTTTTTTCAGCCCAGCAGATGTATTGTTACCCCATATTGAGTTCCAGTATAAAAAATGTGCTACTATCACATTATATATATATACATATATATATATATATATATATATATATATATATATATATATATATCTATATATATATATATATATATATATATATATATATATATAGGCAAATACGTCAGCAGTATTTATAGTTTGATTTAACCAGGCCTTCAATTGATTATTAAGAGCAGCCTGTCTACCACACTTGTTAGTGCAGAGGTGAATATTTGATGCGAATTTATTTTTCAGTAGTCATGTAGCACTTTTTCAGGAATTCCCTTGATTTTTCAAAATTAGTTCTATAGAAGATTACCGCTGTGGTAGCACTATACTTTACCAGGACACGTATATTGCTGTATGCAAAGCTGAGTATACTTTTGGCGCAAATCGAACGAGAACACATAACACAAAAGAACAGGACGGGTACCGAACTTCCTGTTCTTTTGTGTTATGTGTCCTCGTTCGATTTGCGCCAAAAAGTATCCTCAGTTATGAACCAGTACCAGCTAGCTCGAACCAGAATTCTGGATGCAAAGCTTACATGGGGATTCAGTTTGTTCCAAAGTGAATATAGCATATTTGATAGCTTTGTGTTACTGCCAAATATGTATTAAAAGCGATTTTGATGCTGGTTTTTTGAACGTATCTTTTTTGGCCTCTTCACAGATTGCAGACTTTCCCAAGGTCCTGGGATGCATCGATTGCACGCACTGACAAAACAAGCCTCCTCATGACTTGGAGCACCCGTACAGAAATAGGAAGGACTTGTGCTACCCAAACGTGGAAGTATTTTGCAATGGTGGGGGTATCATCGTACAGCAGACCTCGAAGTGGCAGCCTCATCTGGATGGACTGTGCTCTGCCGGGGAGCTTCGAGGGCACAAAACTACTTCACGGTTGGGTGCTAGGTTAGTTATTTTTTAAGAGCAGATGGTGAAGTAAACACCACCTAATGTGCACACATTGAGAACCCAAATACCGTTGCTAACAGTGGATGCCTGTACACTCACACAGCGATGCCAATTAGACTCTTAAGAGGAAGCAAACTGCAAGATAACGGACAATGTCGAAAGTGTGAAGTCTGCAGCTTATGAATTTAACTCCATACATGTGAGACTGCAAAGCTTCTGATTTTGAAATATCACAAATACTTTGATTACTTATAGAGCTCCTGAGCTTGTAACTTGCTCAGTGGTTTAAGTGCTCTGCATGGAAATAGCAAGTGAGTGAAAGTCGCTTGGCTGTTCAAAACTTGTAGGGAGAAAGAGCTATATGGCAAATTCCATTGGGAGAACAGCAGCACTCAAAAGTACGCTGAAAGTGCTCTCTTCAGAGCTGGCGGGTTTCAGTGGTCGAACAGGAGTGAGAGCACTGTCATCCAGCGATAGAGCGAGAGCGCTTTTGCTGCTCTGAGAGCAGGCAGGAGCAGTATGTAGTGCTCTCGCCTGAAAAGTGGAGTAGGCGCAGTACGACGAGAGTAACGTGACTTTTAAACGTCACATTCTCTGTACTTGTTTTAACTTTGCTTTAGCCGGTGAGCGTGGCGGCAAGTGTTGCAACCATGTGTAGACTGAGATCTCTAATGTTTCACACTACGAAGTGTACACTGCTACGTTTGCTGGATGCGCACAAACATGTAACTATGGCGAACAAAGGACTGAGAGATTTGAGGCGTTTTTCGCCGCCCTCCAGTAGAGAGTGCCGGGTCTTCGTATGTTTTGTCCACATGGTATATTTCAACCCACTCGTCAACCTCTCACCTGTTCTCCAGACTCTTGCCGCATTCCAGTGGCAGATCGAGTGGCCCTCCTCTTAGTGCTTTGGCCTTCACTCCTCACTGCACGACACCCCTACTTCTGTTCTCTCAAAGAAACTCGCCAATAGTTCAAGCCTCAGGCCACACAAGGGCAGTAAATGCACATTTTACCTTACATAGCTTGTCTTTTTTTCAATGTTGTAGCATGTTCTATTTCTGCCTTACATGTTCTCAACACAATTACATAGTGATGCGTTTAGTTCTACAAATCATATGTGACCCAAGTACACGCTTGTTGATCTCTAAAGGTGACTCTCGGTATGCCTGAAAGCCATGGATGCTCTCCCTGCTGTCTGTGGCTGGCCTAGCTGAGCAGCAGTACAGTGCAGCCGCCACCCGTGCAAGAGAAGTCAGAGCGCACCTTTGGTGTTCTGGGCAGGACACAGCCTATCCGTCCGGCATGGTACTGACACCGATAATAATCATGGTGAGTGTTTGTGGCAGCCGTAAGAGCCCATTAGCATGAATTTGAGGGTAATGAGTGTGTTTGTTGCTTACGATTCCTAATGAAGTGCATTTTTTAAAGTGTGCTTCATTAGGAAAAAATAGCTGCGGGTAACAGGCCCACTTATAATCCACAAATTATTTGTGTTTTCTAGTCTGCAAAATTGCTCCTGCGCACTGCATGATGAGGTGGTTATGTTTCATAATTTTGAAGTTAAGAACATTAGATGTTGTATTGTAGCATAGCGTAACATGAATAACATAGTAAACTCACTTTTGGTTGGCTTCTTGCACTTAATTTGAAGTCGAAATAGAATGTAATTTATTGACTTATATGCCTCACTTTTGGGCAGAAGTTCGTTGCCATCAATATGAACATTGTAGTTATGCATTTGTATTGTAAAATAATTTTTTCAGTCTTCATTATTTATGTCTCCATGATGAGACTTTTTTTCTTCTTTTCTATTGGTACTTCATACTTGTCATCAGCTCCTAAAATTACGACAACTATAGTTCGCGCATGTTTATCAACTTTATACTCTTACACATAAGCACGGTTGTAACAATCATCTGTATTTTTCTATGTTCCAGCAGTATCATGGGATCAGGTGCCCGATGGTCATGTACAGTGTATCTCGAACAGAGCGCAGAAGACCAACCAGTAAAGAAAGACTACCAGTGACTGTGTCCCGCTGTTCAAAATGCACGTCGACAAAAAGGATACATTGTGATGGCTGGAGCAGTTTACATTGTATGGTGACAGTCTGCACAGCTGCAGTTTAGTTTCTGAGGACTGCATCATTCAGCCGTTCGTTTGCACCTTAGCATTTAAAAGGAAAAAAAATTCTTCACTTAATGTACGAAATCATGATATTAATGTAAAACACACTGTAGTGGTAGTGCGCAAATTGATGTGAGCTACCTGAAATTTTTATCATGCACGTAAATCAAAGTGCCTGCGTGTCACTGCATTTCACTGCCATGGGAAACAGCAGCCATGGTCGACAACCAAAATCGTGTTTTCATGTTTGGTAGTGGAAAAATTCAGGCCATTGAATCGGGTAATTTTTCACTTAGTCGATATATTCCTTCAGGACACATTAGTATAGCAAGCACGATTTCATGTGTGTATATGCTCTGGAAAAAACTTCTCCATGGATTATTTAGGTGGACGAGGATTGTCGCTATTCCTAGTATATCCAACACCAGGCTTTAGCACCTGTGTAATGTTATCCCGTTGCCTCTAGTCCTCTTGAACAGTTGACCTCTCTGTTTGTACTGTGTAAGTTTTAACCGTTTTTATACTGTGTTTGCTGCCATAGGTTTCTTCCCTGATGTAATTGTATACTCTGCCAACTGTTTATCACCTATGCAGCTTTCCTCGTATTACTGCTGAAAGTCCTCATTGCATTTGGTGTGTAACTATACCATGCATTTACTTCTCTCTTTTGATGCATCTGTACCATGGTTTGGCCATAAGAGTGCTGCTGGTGTGCTCTAGTCTTGAAGCTGGCGACTTCCAACAAATTTGAAGCTGGAAGTAACGATGTGCTAATTATCATTACTACTATAATCAGATAAGCTGTCAAAGCTCCATGTTAATGTATTTAACATTCTGTAAACTGTTCAAGATAAACGTTTTTAAGTTTTTTTATTGCGGTCCTTGATTGATGCACCTGAAACACAATTGCATTGTAGTGGCACATTATAGACTGTGATTCTGTAAATTTGTGCTAACGACATTGCAGCTGAGGCTAGCCGCAAGATAAACATACAGGGTACTGAAGCATCACGTCACATACATTACACCCCGCAGGGGCGTCTGCGCAAGCAGGCGTTTGGTGTGTGGCGACACCACGGACCCGAGCTAACGGGGGGGGGTTCCGACCTCCTCCCACGCTTAGCCGTGTGTGGCATAGCCGTGTCCGGCGAAAAGGGGATCCTGGGGGTTGAGCCGACGCCGGGTGATTGGACCTTTAAGGCCCCCCGGCAGAGGCAACACACCCCTTTGGCCCCGGCTTCACGTAGACGGCACCCCTGGGCTGACCCACCCAGGGGAAATCGGCAGTCGCCTTTTCCTATCCCTCTCCTCCCACATCTTCGTCTTTCTCTCACACTTTTTATCTTTCCTGTCCTCTCCTCACTTCTGTTTACTTCCAATTTTCATGGCGGCAAGGGTTAACCTTGTGTAGGTATCCCACCTTGGATAATTACATTGGGTTATAGTGACAGCGTACGGCTGACGTCGGGAGGGCTTGTTTAACAAGTCCAGCCGCGTCCCCTTGTTGGGCTCCGTGGTGGGTGGTCGCCGCTGTTACCGAAAGCATTCATATTTTTTATGGCTTCACAAGCATCCGCCGTCCTTGATCGGTCTCGTAAGAGAGGCCGCACCGAAGCAAGTTTTCATTTCTCGACAGAAACTAAAGTTACTTTCCCGAAGTACCACATTATCCATAGTGAAAGCACACCTCTAAGAAAACTATCCCCATTTTTGGTGGCCAAGTGCCTAAAAGAAAAAATCGGACCCACATACAAAGCATCCAAAATGTCAAGCGGTGACCTCCTCCTGGAGCTAACCGAAAAAGACCAAGTGCCTAAGCTATCCCAAATAACCAGCATTGGAGAAACAGTTGTCACCATTTCAGTCCATCGATCTCTAAACACCAGCAGGGGAGTAATCTCCGAGGAAGACTTCTTAGGCCTTAGTGACGAAGAGCTCCTCGAAGGTTTCCAAGACCAAAATGTAATAAAAGTCCAAAGAATAGTAATCCGCCGCAATGATCAGGAAGTGCCCACCAAACACGTAATACTAACCTTTGGAACAAGTGAAATGCCCACCTCTCTCGAGGCTGGGTACTTAAAAATCAATGTCAGACCCTACATCCCCAACCCCAGACGCTGTTTCAAATGTCAAAGATTCGGTCACGCCTCGCACTCATGCAGAGGCAAAGAAACATGCGCAAAATGCAGCGCAAACGACCACAAATCCGAAAACTGCACATCCTCACCCCACTGTGTTAACTGTGACGGGGAACACCCAGCGTATTCCCGGTCATGTCCATGTTGGAAAAAAAGAAAAAGAAGTGATCGCTCTGACCGTCAAAGAAAAAATATCATTCAGCGAAGCGCGAAAACGGCTGTCGTACCTTTTCCGCAGAAGTTACGCCGATGTGACGCAGTCGGGGGCAGCGTCACAAAGGCCTCAGGAGTCCACCGCAACCACACGCAGTGGTCCCGTGGTGACTCCAACCGCCCCTTAAAGGAAGCAGCGCCAGCTGCTCCATCCACATCAAAGGGCCCGCAGACTCCGGTCTCCCTGGGCCCTAAAATCAATCGAGTACCAAGGCCTGAGATCCGTTTCTCAGCGCCGCACTCGATCTGCCAACGCCTCTGACAAGGCAATGGAGATCGACCACAAAACCCCGGTGTCAGGACAAGGTCCCAGTAACCACAATAAGTAAGCGATAACCGTAATGGTTATCGCATTCCTCTCTATTTCTATTTCTTAGTATTGTCACCTATCATCTTTTAATTAAACCGATCAATCCCCAGAAGTACACTTGCTTAATTTTATTTCATCATGGCTTTTATCGCGCATTGGAACTGTAGAGGCTTAATTCATAACTTAGGTGACGTAAAGGAGATCATCAACAAGTTCTCACCGGTAGCTTTTTGCCTCCAAGAGACAAATCTTGGTGCAAAACACGACCATTTCCTAAAGGGCTTCACAGTTGCCCGAAAGGACCGCGAACATTGCAACCGTCTTTCGGGAGGAGTAGCCATAGTTGTGCAGGGCAGCATTCCTACGCGAGATGTCCAAATAAACACATCTTTCGAGGCCATAGCCGTCACCATTCTATCATACAAAACCATCACCATCTGCTCGCTATATATCCCACCTCACACCCTTTTTACCACTAAAGACCTAGAAAATCTAGTGGAACAGTTACCAAAACCATTTCTTTTAGTTGGGGATTTTAATGCGCATTCCACCCTTTGGGGTAGCGACAAAACTGACCGAAGAGGGCAGAGCGTTGAAGATTTCATTTTATCAAACGATATCTGCCTTTTAAACTCGGGTGCTTTTACATATTTTTCGCCAACATCACGCACTTTTAGTTGTTTAGATCTCGCTCTCTGCTCACCATGTCTGTTCGCCGATTTTAAATGGGAAGTCCTGGAAAATTCATATGGTAGCGACCACCAACCCGCCATTATCAAACTCATGTCATCGTATCAAACACTGGCCACCAAGCCACGCCGGTGGAAATTGCAACTCGCAAACTGGCCGCTTTTTACACATCACGCAAACCTTGAACATGTTTTTTCACCCGAACATTCTGTTCAGGAACTCAACAAAAAGTTCACTGACGCTATCATTTCAGCGGCGGAAAAGGCGATACCGCAATCGTCTGGGATTGTACGAAAGAAATTAAATCCCTGGTGGACAACTGAGTGCACCGAAGCCAAAAAGCAACAAAACAAGGCCTGGGGAACCTTACGGAGGTACCCGACCTATAGCAACCTCATAAGTTTTAAACAGGTGAAAGCTAAAGCACGATATATCCGAAGGCAGGCAGAAAAGAGTTCTTGGCACAAATACATATCATCCATTAATAGTTCAGCCACATCTAAACATATCTGGGATCAGGTGAGGAAGTTCAGAGGAGAATACTCATCGTACACAATACCACTGCTTACAAGTCCAGACACACAAACAACACTAGAAGACCAGGCCAACCTTTTAGGCGAACACTTTTACGATGTATCATGCTCAGCGAATTACACCAATGCATTCCTTAAATACAAAGAAAATGCTGAAAAAACAAAAAACTCCCCACTTCTACCGCCTCAAATGAATGTTACAACCATCCTCTCACACTACACGAATTACACAGGGTACTTTCCGCCGGTAATAAAACGGCAACAGGGTCTGACCGGGTACACTACACAATGTTGGCGCACTTATCACAAGCATCGGCGGAGGCTCTTCTCCAATTTTTCAACAAAATATGGGAATCCGGCATAATACCTGAAGATTGGAAAAACGCGATAGTCATACCTCTCTTAAAACCTGGTAAACCCCCAACATCCCCGAGCAACTACAGGCCGATTGCATTAACAAGTTGTCTGGCAAAAACATACGAGAGCATTATAAACATTAGACTCACCTTCATTCTCACATCAACACAGCTTATAAACTCACACCAGTGTGGATACAAAAAAGGCTGTTCCACCACTGACCATCTCGTTAGACTGGAACACGAAATACGAGATGCATTTCTACACAAAGAGTACTGTCTCGCGGTTTTCTTCGACTTAGAGAAGGCGTATGACACGACGTGGCGATACGGGATTCTTAGAGACCTTGCAGACATGGGGATTCGTGGAAGAATGCTAAACGGCTTATGTGATTTCCTTTCTAATAGAACATTTCAAGTACGTCTCGGCACAGTACTCTCTCGAGTATTTGTCCAAGAAAATGGCGTGCCACAAGGTTGCATTTTGAGTACAACACTCTTCATAGTCAAAATGAACTCCATCAACAAGGTCATACCTCCCACAGTCATGCACTCCGTCTACGTTGACGATCTTGAGATCGCCTGTCGGGCCTCCAGCCTATCATCCTGTGAAAGGCAACTGCAAATAACAATCAATAAGCTTACAAAATGGGCTGACCAAAATGGTTTTCGTTTCTCGGCACAAAAAACTACCGCAGTTCTTTTCACGCAAAAACTTGGATTGTACCCTGACCCTGCTCTTAAGCTAAACAACATTGAAATTCCGGTAAAACAAGAATACAAATTCTTAGGAGTTACATTTGACCAAAAACTCAACTTCCTTTCCCATATAAACGCACTAAAAGTTAAGGGAAATAGAGCACTCAACCTTCTGAAAGTGTTATCTCATAAACACTGGGGTTCCGATCGACTCTGCCTGCTGCGAATCTATCGTTCCATCGGCCGCAGTATCTCGGACTATGGTTGTGTCGTCTACGGCTCGGCACGGCAGTCTTACATTCGGCGTCTTGACCCTGTGCACAATCTCGGCCTACGTCTATCCAGTGGTGCTTACCGAACATCGCCAGTGGAGAGCTTATATGTGGAACGCAACGAACCTTCCTTGAGTCACCGAAGAGCATTACTAACTCTGTCATACGTCTTAAGAATAAGGTCGTCACCTGAACTCATCTGCTACGAAATTGCCACACAGTGTAACTCGCGCTTACACTACCTAAACAAACCCAACCTAATCAAACCACTTGTCCTGCGCTTCGAGGAACATTGCCACATTTATGCCATCCCTGAAGGAGCACTACACGTCGCTATTAAACCACCAAGACTGCCGCCATGGTTCGACCTGTCACAGCTTTGTGAGTTTTCACTAAGCCGTTTCAACAAAAAAAGCACTCCACCAGAACACATAATTCAAGAATTCTATACACTTCAGCACGAATATAGGGATTACGAAGAATTTTACACAGATGGCTCAAAAACAGAAAACCATGTGGGTATAGGGATCGCGACAGCGGAAAGTGCAGTTTCTGTGAGAGTACCTCGTAGCTTTTCCATTTTTTCAGCTGAAGCTTATGCCTTGAGCGAAGCAGTTCGGAAAATCATCGCTGGCAAATACAAGAAAGCAATCATATACACCGACTCACTAAGTACACTAAAAGCTCTACATATAAAATCCGAATGTGAGCCATTAGTGGGTGACATTTTAAACATGGTATATTTAAACAGCCAGGCAGTTTCCATCCGTTTCTGCTGGGTCCCAAGTCATGTTGGGATACCCGGAAACGAAAAAGCAGATAAGTACGCTTCATTGGCAGCCCAAAAAACAGTAGCCAATGTGAAAATTCCCCCTTAAAGACATCCAGAGAACAATTCGCCTGGCTCTACTAGCAAAATGGCAACAACAGTGGGACACCTGCACGAATAACAAGCTCCACCTGGTGAAGCCCATAGTCGGGGAATGGAAGACCTGCCGTCACCAACAACGGTTTATCGAAGTTGTATTATGCCGACTTCGCATTGGACACACACACTTGACACACAACTTCTTACTCGCAAAGGAAGAACAACCAACGTGTGAAAAATGCCAAGAAGCGTTAACACTTATGCACATCCTAATCACATGTCCCACCATTGAAACACAGAGACAAAAACATTTCAGCAAACTCTACAAACAACACGTACCTTTACACCCTGCTTTGTTTCTAGGAGATGACCCTATAGTTCCCCTGCCTGACGTGCTAAACTTTCTGAAAGAATGTAATTTGTTAAATAAGCTTTAAAAGTTCATCATTTCAGTGTCCATTCCTGAACGTGTTGTGTCTGGCGCAGCATAGCCTTAGCTGCTTTTGCGCCATAAAAACCAAATTAACTAACTAACTAACTAACACACATTAACAAACAGTGCCTTACCCAGCAGTGCACTGAAATTTTTGCAAGCGAAATAAGAGACTACTGTATGGGAACTCTGCAGATGTCCAGACTTTGAAAACGTTGCGAGTAGTGTTTTCAGGAAAAGCAGTGGGTCTTGATATGCCAACAGCAGCATTGTTTGCATGCACCGAGGAGCTTAGTAGCAGCGAATTGTTTTATTTATGTATTGTCCAATATTTGTCAGAGCTGTGCCAATTTTTCAGTCCATGTCACCTAACATTGCTTGTTATTGTGTGGAGAATGAGCCGAACTATGTAAATGAACTTTGTGTGATCTTGCAGACATGCCCCATATTGTGATACACTGCGCCCTCGTCTAGCATGGCATTGTGAGGGGCTCTCTCATATTTTGTCGTGGGCTGTCAACCCATGAAGATGAATAAAAATTGCATGAGAGTGGGAAGCAACAAACTATTCTGTGTGTGTGTGTGTTTGTATGTGTGTGTGTGTGTGTGTGTGTGTGTGTGTGTGTGGTGTGTGTGTGTGCGCGTGCGTGCGTGCGTGCGTGCGTGCGTGCGTGCGCGCGCGCGCGAGAGAGAGAGAGTGAATGAATGAATGCTTTTCATTTAGTGTAACTTTGATAAGAACTTTGCTGACTTTCTTTGTCCTATTTATATTTCTCAAGTATGTTTCCTACTGTGCAAGAATGAATGCAACCTTACACAAAATGCGTGCATTCACAGAAGGTGTTTCATTTTACAACGAACAGTCGTGAGCAAGAAGTTGGGAAATATGGAACAAACCAGGAAAAATAAGTTTATAGCACAGCTCCTCTGTATAACATTGCTTCTACACATTGTGCTTGTCGAACATGTGGATTTCAAGTATTCAGTTTCAGCCAGCATAACCAAGCATTCGCCCGTGGCTGTACATATACTTGTATATATGTGCGTGGTATTTTTGCATATTGTCATACGTGTTGCCAATTGCTATTAAAGGGCAGAAACCTAGTCAAGCTAAATACGCGGATTTTTGTCTGTACACAGGTCATCCGTACTGTAACTACTGTTGGTCAAAAATAAACTTGGGTATAACATTCCCGTGCAGTCACCAAGAGAAGAGCAGCCGTCTCTGACTCAAATGAATTTGCCGCAATCTTTTCCCAGGCTGTTTCGCTTGGGACTCGATAGCCTGCTAGAGTTATTTATAAGCATTGGCAGAGGCATTACACGGAGGTGCGCAACACGACAGGGACCGAGATAGAAGACGCAAACACACTACTGTGTGTATTTACTGTCTGCCCCTGCCGTTTTGCGCTGCTGCGTGTAATGAATCCCACCCAACTAGCACGAAAACGTGTCCCGACAAAGGCCGTAATCTTGGTCGCAAGCAGTTAGGTCACCGCGTGAGTCTAGATTTTCTCGAAAACATCGTGATATCTTGACTGGTCCTCGAATAGCCAGAGACGTCAAAAGTAATTGCCCAGGTATGATAATTAGGTTTCAGAACTGGGCGCTCTTGCGGTAGTAGTGGTTAGAAGAAAAGAAAAACTCTTAATTTCTGAAATCCACGAGGGAGCATGCCACAGCGCTTTTTGTTCGAAAGGGGAGTCAAAGAAGAGAACGGAAAGGGCACCTTCTCAAGATAAGAGTGCCCGCAACACATAACTACAGGCCGTGCAACCTGCTGTTTCATAAAAAAAATAAAAATGAAAAAACGTGGGTTCTTGGCGACACTGCGAATCGAACTCAGTGCCTCCTGCATTGTAGTCGGTCGCTGTAACCATTAGACTACCGCGGCAGCGCTTCAGATGAGAGTTGGCCACTGTAGTGCTAACGTAATTGTTAATATATCTCCTTTCGCTAGAAATACGCCTAACGCAAAACGTCCGGCAAAACTCGATAAAAAAATAAAGGCTCGGAATTCGTAATGAATTCGCCTGAGGCCACTCGAAGGCGAAATCCATCGAGTGTAAATACATGACTGTGTATTTCACATTGACGTATGACATTCACTAATCAACTATCGCTAATTAACTGTCACTAATGTCACTTTCATTCAATCAATACTCGGTTTGTTTCGATTATCGTCGTTTAAATAAACTTTCACTAATCAGATCACTACTTTATTTCCTTCTATTCTCATATATAAGCCCGGTCATATTCTCGCTCGTTTTTGTGTAGCTTTCGCTCCCATACACGTTAGTAAGTAATGCGAACAAATCTTTTATGCTCTCCAAGCAGCCGGTGCCGTTCTGTGGAAGCTTGCCATGACGTCTGCTGCGCCAGCGGATCCTCTTCCTAACGTTCTTCTCTATCGATTCGTTATCACTCTTTCGAAAAAACGATGTGAGACACACGCAAACGCTGTCTTTTTCCTTGCTAAACGCGCAGCACGCGCGCCTCGATTCACGAGGCACGTGCGATCATGTCACTTCAGGCCGAGACGCAACGTTGCTTGTTTTATTTGTTTGCTCACGCAAACGCTGCAAAAATGAAGTGACCTGCAGCGCATTGTTTTCTGAAAAGTATAAGCACGTATAAACTGCCCGAAGAAACTTTCTCGTTTTACGTGTTCACATATCTAAGCGTACGACTCTTCTCTTATTCTGGCCCTGTCAAAATGCGGCGATGAATTGAACCTGCGACAAGATACGCTCATGATACCTCTCTCTTACTGCTGCTTTATATTACTGAACAGTTTCTACGTAGGCTCGAAAGGCCGCTCCTATGTCTTTTGCCAGGACCTTTGTAAGAAATCCAACCTTTTACGTCTAGCTAAAAAACACCCTAATGGCCACCACCTTACCGTGCTTGAACACGCCTCCTAAGTTGAGTGCCATCGTAGCTTCATGAATAAAACTAAACTATTGCACGAAGGGGGAGACTTTTGGGTCACATCTTCAAAAATTCAATGTATCAATTTATGTGCGCTTTCATAGGAGCGGTGCGTCACCTACAGTTGACGAGATAGCGCACGGGTTCTTGCTTAACGCCACCGAGCAACAAGCTACATATGGTCATTCATCAAATGCGAGCGCTTGGCTTTGTTCAGGCCCCGCGGACGCCAGCTGCAACGCGGCGGCGCGTAAGCGCTGTAGCAGACGCCCGGAACTGGAAGCTGAGATGCTGCGAAAAGACATCCGCCATCATCGTATACTCTCGATGCTAGATGCTTTGCGTGCTGCCTTGCTATTATCGGCGCGCACTTCTTTCTTTCCTTGTCGTCACGATCGACAAGTGCATTACGCAAAGTTGATGTTCTTTAAATGTGTTGTGGTACCTTAGGTGTTCCACAGAGCGAAATTTAAGTGTGTCGAGGGTGGCTCAAAAGCATAATAGCTAACGCTAATTGTGCGCTTGTGAATAAATACCACATGCAATCATTCAGCCATCATTTAACTGCAACAACAATGCGCTCATTTATTCATGATTTCACAAGCAAAAATATGACTGATCAAGAAGCCAATAAGCACAAGGAACTACGGGCTCTATTATTTGTTGAGGCATGTTTAACGCCTGTTTCCTCCCATTAAGCTTTCGAGCACAGTGGGATCGATTCTAGCTTTTTCGTTGGCAGCACTTGTCGGCCCTGTGATTCCTCGGGCTGTAGCATCTTCTGCTTTTGCAAGAGCCATCATGCCTGTAAATACAGTGTACGGGTGAGGAAATTCTACAAAATTACTTTTATCGGGACAGCAAGACGAAAATGATCAAAATTACAAAAAAAGATGACGCGTTCACGGTTCAGCTATTCGAATAGCCACCGAAACTCATCATGATCATCATCAGCAGCAGCAGCGTCGCTGCGCCCACTGCAGGGCAAAGGCCTCTCCCATGTTCCACAAATTAACCCGCTCCTGTGCTTTCTGCTGCCACGTTATACCTCCAAACTTCTTAATCCAATCTGCCCACCTAATTTTCTGTCCCATCCCCCACCCGTTTGCCTTCTCTTGGAATCGAATCACTTACCCTTGATGACCAGCGGTCATCCTAACTACGAGTAGCGGTTATGCTGCCTAGTTTTGGTGCCTACGCTACCCAAAACTACACAGGGTAGAAGCGCGATTGAAGGATGTGATAGTCGCGCTCAATTACTCTATTAAATAAGAAATTTTGCGAAATCAAACGAGGGAGCCTTCTCTAAAGATTAAATTTTACCGTTGCGAGATTCAAGAGCTTCCCCTACGTGGTATATGCCCCTAACCACAGTACGTGCAATGTATATTCGTCGGCATTTTATATCACGCGAGTGAAAGTCCGTAAGGGCGTCCCTATCCGGGCAATACCATGAAGGTAAATGATTGGGTGAAGCTATCACACTGTGCGGCCAATATTCAAAGACGGAGAGAAGGAATACATATGTAGAGCGTGCAGGCTTGTGAAAACATCACTCCTAAATATTGCAGCTTGGTGTTTTGTTTCGTAATACTTAGAGTTGCGGCTCGAAGAAAAAGTGGTCACTGCCAAAATTAAAAAAAAAAAATCAGCGCTTTTCTACTCATTGATTTCTAGACCACTTTTTAAAATCAGGTTTCTCACCTACTTTCCTTTGTTTGGTTGCGTAACAATGTTGAGACGGAGATTGTAAAAATAGTTGGTAACGTTCAAGTCCACAAGGGAGTTCACAGATGGAAACACGGTGTGAATAGGTTCAACAGCGATGCGCGCCACCACTGCACATGGAGTCAACACTAACCCCCATAAAACTAACACGCCAAGGATGACAAGGCGCCGTTGTCAAAGATGAGTCCTCCTATCGAAACACCGGCCAGCCTGTCTGAGGCACCTTCCCCAGTTTGTTCAAGCTATTCCACTTCGTTAACTTCGAAACTTCCTGAGATCGGGCTACCTTAGATCGAGTTTTATCTTCTCAAACTTAGGCGGAAATCTAGGTTGTAGATGTTGAATTGCTTTACCGCAATAACCCGATGTCTCTTTTTGCCGGTATTGTTGAAATTAGTATTTAGGATACAAATAGCAATGTTTTAGAACTGGCAATGCGTTGTTGTTTTTTTTTTAAGTACAAGTATTCCTACACAGATTTCCTATGTTTTGGTTGTTCTACTGCTTGAGTTGCCAGAATAATACTCTGTGTCAACCAACGCAATTTCTATAGCAACTATGCTTTGAAAGTTTCCGCGTAGCTTACAAAAAATCTCTCGGAAACCTGCAATAATCAAGGTGGAATGTAAAAGCAAAATGAGCGACCCTTCTGTGATTTGGCAGGAAGCTTTACTCTGGGTGACACGCAGGGTAACAGAAGTTTGCACTTACCATAAGTTAATAGGGCGAAAATGAGAAGAACCGCAGTGTTACGTCCCGCCATGGCACCCAAAATGTACTACTGTACGTCCTAAGGGAGACAAAAATATCCGGGTGATGAAAAATAACATGCTGATTCAAAAAGATTTTTCTTATTGAATGTTGCCATCTATATGACAGGACGTGCAAGAAAATGTCGCCTATGATATATTTTGAATCGCAAGACTTGATGCAAGGTGCAGGAGCACTAGGTTCCACCTGGTGTTCTCGCTGGCAATCTGCGATATTCATTTCCGCTCCCAGCGTTGTGACATATAGGTGGGCAGGTTTGCATTCCAACTTTACACACAATTTTTTTATGGCTGGAAGTACTGTAACTGTATTATTCCAAGCCTACATTTATAGCGATACAAAAGGTGACAAAATTATTGCGCCTAAAGGTAACCGCGACGCCATGTTTACATTAGATTTCTGGGTCTTACTTCGTTTTAGGCACTGTGCTTTTCTTGTAGCGATGCCGCATGCAGTTCTGCGCGACGAATATTCAAGTACCACAGTACTCAAGTAGCGCAAGACAGCGATTGAATATTCTGAGGAACCTTAGGCAGATTTCATGGTTGTGAGAACATTAAGACACTGTTCCTGTTTCTAAATCGAGATGTCTGAAATAAAAAGCGGTTGCGTTAGCAAAGCGAAAGCCCCTTTTTTTTGCATAACACAGCCATCCTAATTGCTTCAACAGGTGTATTCCCTATTATGGAACACTAGTTATCTTGCAATTCTCTTCCGCCTTGTACACTTTTCACAAAAAAAGAAACTTAGGGCATTTGAGCGATATGCATAAATCCACCTTCTTCATATATTACGGCCGGAGGCACATACACCATTCTTTATGCCGCTTTTTTCCAATTTAAGAGAGTCGGCGTATTTCAGATATGTCGTAAAAATATTTAGATTTACGGAGAAGAAGAAAAAAAACGCGTTGCAGTATAACGATTCTCAAGTTACATCACTGGTTCATGCTACAATACAGATCATAGTTATGTAGGTGGAGTGGATATACCATAAGATACTGAGACCAGAAAAAGGCAGTATTTAACTCTTCAAACAATTACTCGTGTTGAAGGTTGTACCGGGTAAACATGCCATGTATGTCAAGAAATAATGAAAACAATCTGTGCTCAAAAGGAGCAAGCTCGCTGGTACTTACCAAATCTGTCACTCTGTTAAACTGTGCGCCAATGTCGTTGATACGGCCCCTTTTATTCTCTGTTTCGGAGTCATTCTCCCCAAAGCAATGTTAATCGCCCGGATATTTCGCCTGCGTATAAAGCCCGATATAGCTCGACACACTAATGACCTAAACTGTGAGAATCGTTCTCCTGAAAAATATACAGGTGCCTAACGCATGACGAATGCAATCAGCGTTAACGACCGCTGATTGCTATTTATTGCCATTTATTGCCACCTCTTCAGTGTATCTGAAAACAACACAAGTTACCTAACAGAGTGTTGGGGCACGGATCTTTTGGAGGTCGCAATTGACGTCACTTGGGGCGTTGACTGGCTTGTGGGGCATGTAAGGTAAAATGTTATACTTGAAAATATCTGAACAGTAAAAATAAGTTCAACTACGTGTTTGCGTGTTCCTTTTATAAACGGGCAGTTTCCCGATAAGTATGAAATGCTTGTTGTTTTAAAACAACTATGCATGTGTCTATAATAGGAAAGGTGTCCGTTGGCATCGTATTGCCTCGCTTCGTGTTGTTTCACATCGAAACTGAAAATAACACCGGCATTTTGTCGAGAGCGGCGACCCACTCTCTGTACCATGATAACCTTTCGTTCTCGTGTTACCAAACATGAACATAAATTTATATGGAATTTTGCTGCCATCACAACAATGTTAAGTTGATTGAACAAAAAGCGTTGAGTCCAGCACATTCTAACCATCACGATAGATAACTCGCCATTTCATCAGTTCCTATTTCATTCATTTTTAAATGACGCATGTTTCTCTTTTTCCCAGCGCATCACGCAGTGCACTGTAGCCCTTTCAATCATAAGAATTTGCGTAACGGCATTTTATTGCATTTTCGCCATCGTTCTGGAATGATGAATGCGTTAAAGAGTAGACAGGACTGTTAACGTGAGTCTAAATCTAAGTACACGGACATTTAGCATTTCGTTTTCATCTAAATGCGTCCGCTGTCGCCGAGATTCGATCCCGCTATCTTCCTTTCGGTAGTCCAACCCCGTAATCCTTAAAGTATCGTGACTGGTAATATAGGGGTCCTTCCACTGTACAAACAATAAGCGCGGATACTTTTTGACCTGCGTCACAATAGAAACCAGAGATGGAAACACAGCAAGTCGGATTTCGTCAAAAACCTTAGCCATACGTGAAACAACGAACTGAATGAGCGAAACGTTATACATGATTATTTAGTGCCTAATTCAATCCGCAAGATATATTTATATGGTTCTGTGTCCTGAAGCCGTACACGACACACTACTTCAGCACAACACCGTATTGTGTCAAAATGCTGTGGAACATGTTTCACGCTAATTGGGCAGAAAAAGTCGCAAAAAGTGCTTAAACGCAACCGAATGAATGGGATGACGTATCGTTTGCCGTGCTGATGGCGCTCGTTAGGGTACTTTTATAATGCGCGTGTTTTGTAAATAACTCAGATCATTTATGAAATTTCGAGAACTACCGGTATAAGTCTGTTTAGCAAAAACTCAAGAATCGGCGTCGGCGTCGTTGGTTGCCACTGAAAAAAAACAAACACGGTATATTCCTTCCTCACAGGAACGGGCATAAGACGAAACTTGACTGTTTTTCACAGGCGTATAGGTGATTGTTTATTGATGATTGATGTACGAACGTATACCCCATGTATATTGGTGTTTGGAAGCTATAACATCGTTTGACACGGATGCACACAAGTTTAAACTGAGCGGCACATCTTGATCCCGACGGTTATCAACAGCCATGGTTGCTGAAGTATTTGCGGTATACCTGGACGCAGCATTTGCTAAAACCAGCGCAAAGATGGCGTCCACAATCAGATACTTTTACTTTATAGACGGTGATTCAAAGCATCCTATTTCCGAGAGAAAAAAGCCAAGGTGTTCGCTGTACAATAATATTGTAACATTGCGCGCGATGAGTCACGGCCAGGCCCTTTATCGGGTGTGCCCCTCTTGTGTTCGGGCGCAAAAAGCCTGCGCGTTCCTCACAGGTTTGGCTGAAGCCCTGCTGGACATTTCTGTGATTACTTTTAAAACAAGGGAAGAGTAGAGGGTCAAATAATTTTCGTGGACCAAAAGTGCGCACAATTCTCTACGAGACATGACTGTTTACAGAATATGCGCAGTGTCCGCACATAAAGCGTGGTCGCCGCATTGGAGTAATTCCACACAAGCCTCCGTAAAAGGCAGGAAATCCCTGACGGCGCAGTATGCGACACACACTTTAACGACGATCTGTCCCAATCAAGAAATCGTGCATACCAGACACTCTAAAAAAAAAGGGAGCGAGAATGGAGCAACGGGCTGCGTTTCTCCTTCGGCGCATCGACTTTCTCCCCTGCGGGCGCTTTACCCGTCGCGCCCTCTTGCGGCTAGCGCCAGAGGAGTAACGTTTCTCCTTGACTGTTCTAGTTGCTCCTCAACCACGTGGTCTTGCACTCGCGCGTATGCGCACGCCGAGCTACGTCGCGATTCCGTCAATTCCGTGCTGCGGAGAGCGGCGGCGCGCGCCGTCCTCTGCGCTGCGGGTATTATATTTCGCATCGTTTCGCGGTCAGTCGGCAGTGTCAGATTATCCATCAAGCACTACCCGACCTCAGCCAGTCGCGTTCAGTTACTTGTACCTAGGATTGATGCAAGCAATGTAGGAGAGACTTTTATTCTTTTTGTTTTATTGGTACAGTAACGTCTGTGCTGACCTTTTCTTTTTGTTTGTTTGTTTTTTAGCGCTCAGCGTGCGCGCGATGCGACGCATACCTTCGTGTGTGTCGTGTTGTTTGTATACGCTTGCGCACCACCTGTTTGTCTTGAATACACTTCACAAACAGTGTTGTTTTATTGAACACCTTAAACCGTACACAAATAATCGATTTTTTTTGGCTTCGACCTAATTGGTAAGCAAACGCGTTCTTGGTTTTGCACGGCACTTATAGCACTCATCAATTCAGCAAGCAATATAAAGAAGCATCAAAGTTAATTTTTTTCAACATTCTAGCAAACGTGTTACCACTGC